>PVIR01000839.1:110310-148983 GCA_004026965.1 Petromus typicus | reverse complement strand
GTGCACATATGTCACTGTGATAAGAGTCTTTTAATTCTTGTGTGTATATACCTAGCAGGGCAATGGCCGGGTCAAATGGGACCATCAATCCTAGCTTTTTGAGGATTCTCCAAACTGATCTCCACAGGGGTTGTACGAGTCTACAGTCCCACCAACAGTGGAGAAGGGTTCCTTCTTCTCCGCAGCCTCACCAACATTTTGCATGCTTCTTTTAAAGATATTGAGCATCATTCTATACTGTTCACTGGTTATACTAGCTTTTGTGAGATATCTATTCAAATTTTATATATCATTTTTATTACATTGTTTATCATTTTATTGGATTATAGGAGTCTTCTAAATGCTCTCAATAGATTTATGTTGTGCTTTTTATTACTGGAAAAATCCTATGCTATCCAAGATCATAAGATTTTCTTCTAGGTGTTTTATAAGTGTATATTGTTAACTCTTACACATAAGACTGTTATTCTCTTGAAGTTAAAGATTTAGTATTGGACTTAGGGGTTTGGACTCAAATTTTTCATTTGTGTATTCAGTAGCTCCAATGAGACTGAAAAGACTATTTTTTCTTCATGGAATTTGTGTTGAACCTTTTATACAGATCAATTTTCCACATGACTTGAGGGCATGATCTCATTATTAGACCCCATTCTTTTTAAAGTTTAATTGTGTCAAGGTATAATTTGCATAGCTCATCGTCCTTCTAAAGTTTACCTTCCAACATTGAACTTTATGAACGTGACAAATCCTTGCGTGTCATTTCTGTAACCATCGCTACCAGTGAGATCCCAGAGCTTTTTAGCCCCGACTTCCCATGTCCCCTTTGCTGACAAGCCTTGCACACACCTGTCTCCCCTGCCAGCCAGTTAACTGCTCTCTGTGTAAGGGTTTTCCTTGTGCTGAACAAGTTTGTAAATAAAACCAGACGATAAGGAGCCTGTTCACATTTGGCTCCTTTCTCTTGTTACATAGCGACTGAAAGTTGTCAGCTTGTGTGTTCTGACCACTGTATTTTTGTTTTTGAACAATGTTTTCCTTCGTGAATGTACCACAATTTGTATATATATTGTCTCATTGAAGATAGTTAGAATTGTCTATAATTTTGAAAGATTATGAGTGAAGACACTTACAAACATTTATGTAAAAGTTTTTGTATAAATACAACTTTTCATTTCACTTAAGTAGATACCTAAGAGTTGATTGCTGGTTTGTATGCTAAGTAGATATTTAATTGTGTAAGAAGTTACCAAACTGTTTTCCTAAATGTGTCATGTGTCATGCTGAATTCCTATCCAAAATACAAGGGTACTCAGTGGCTGTATCCTCACAGGTGTTTGAGATCTCCAAGTGAGTGGTTTGTAAAGTGACACCAGTTGATCTGTAGGGCTTTTTTTCCCCCTTGTGTCAATGTGAGTTTCCATTTGGAATTATTTTAACCTGTCACAGTTCAAAAGAACTTTAGCAGACCATTAGAGGCTCAATAGGCTTTGAATGCTCTGAACTATTTTTTATCTATCTTTATTCCATTTTCCTTTTTAAAGAATATTCTTGCCCTACCCAGACTGTTAGATTGACTCTTTTCCTCTCTTATCATTGCAAAAGTGTAGATCCACTGTCTGTGTTACATAAAGGTGCTATTTAATTATTCCTTGCTCATCTGTACAACATGTGCTTTTTTTCTTCAGACGGCTTCAGATATTTTCTTTTGTATCATCTGCCTCACTATAATGAAATTTGGCAGTGTTTGAACACTCTTACTTTTCCATCCATTTTTTCCTCCTTGAGCATTAATCCAGTAACTTGAATTGCTCTTTCTTTAAGTTTTCTGATATTTTCTCCTTCTGCAATCAGTATACTTACGTTTAGTCGTGATTTCTTGAATTCTTTGATGTGTAGTTTTATTAATTGGCCATTAATTATTCCAATATTTTCTAATTTTCCTCATTTGAGAACTCATATTTACTTTTTTCTTTATGAAAGGTATTTGTGATATTTAAATGTCTTCATGTGCCACGTGCATCAAATTAGACATTTCCGAGTTTGTTTCTGTGGTTCAGGTGTAATACATGAGGTTTTCTTGCTCATACACATATCCAGCAATTACTGAACACCAAATAGCATGATTATTATATCGTGTAATATCTTTATATTGTCACCTTTTCTTTAAAGGGTGTACAATTTATTCTACAAGCAGCTTGTCTATTTCTGGGTCAGTTTAATTTTTTAAAGATTCCTCGAGTTTCAGACTCGCATCACCTTTCTGTCAGGATCCTGTTTTCCTTCCAGAGGCGAAGGCTTTCTGCCTTCAGCGAGGTCTCCATACTGTGGCTCATTTGAAATTCAGCTTCGAATCCCACCTGAATATCGGGTCCTCCCGGGCCCTGGCTCCCTTGTGATTTTTCTTCTCTGGTCGCTGTTTGAGTTAAGGGTCTGGGCGGGTGACGGCCTGAGGGTGACGAGCTCCGTGTCTCCCTCCCCTCCAGCGTCGCATTGCTGCTTTGGCTGTTTCCCAAAGTCCACAGAAGTAGCTTTATGCTTTTCCATCTGTGTCTGTCAGGAGGAATAGCCTGCTCCCACTCGCTTCATCCTTACCGAAGTGTGTGTACACAGGAACTTGGAGAAGTTTGATTAAGTTTTCCACATTTGTCTTTGCCATAAATAAAACACCGTTTTAGAATTCACTTTTTGCTTCAGACATTTATACCTGAATCCTAATGACCAAAATGTATGCATTGTTTTTAGGCCAACACGAGTTTAAAAATAATCATTATGTTCCAAGAGAAACAGATTTATAGATGTAGTTGGCTGTTGAAAATGCAATCTTTGAATAACTTATTCTAACTTTATAGATTAGATTTAAGTAATCATCCTTTGATCCAAGATATTTCCACTATTTCATTTTATTGCAATCACAATTTTTTAAAAAAAAATCAGTGAAAACTGGATATTTTCAAGTGATAGCAAATTATATCAAATTTTAATATACTTAACATAGAGGCACAAATGAGTTTAGTATTTATGGCTGGGTTTTCTAAGGCTGGTCACACTGTGGTTAGAGCAAATGTTAGTGTGGTCCTGACATTCATCTCTGTGTAAATAATATCTTCAAAGAATCATGCTCAGAATGTAGAGATAGATGAATCTCTTCCAAAAGCGGCTTTAAAGACTTGCCTTTAGAGGAAATATAGTCTATTTTTAACTGTTAAATACCACATTTTTATTCATTCTGCAAGTTTCATGTTGTCAGGTTCGTAAGTCAGGTTTCGATTTCACTCCGCTTGAGTTCTACCGTTGGCATCCTGCAGAAGTGGACGTGCGAAACAGGGCGCTCTGTGGGGGAGCAAAGGCCCGTCCTAGGATGCTCTGTGGGGGAGCAAAGGCCCGTCCTAGGATGCTCGCTGGCTTTAGCTGAGAAGTCCGCCGACTGGCTGGACCATCACTAAGTAACGTCCCAGGAAGTTATTCTCCAACACGTGGGTTGCTTGTGTAAACTGATAACGAGCTGACTTCTTTGAATGTGGCAAAAATGAGACCCTCGTGCAACCATCCACAAAACAGCCAGGGGAAGTCGGCGCTCCGGGGAGCAGAGAACCCTGCGAGGTCAGGGCAAAAAGAGCTGCCTCTGTGTTGGGTCGGGAACGGGTCAGCCCCAAATGGATCTGGATCATCAAAGAAATTTAAAGGATTTCTACCAAGAAATCGGCACTACAAATTTTGGAAATATTATCTGTTTACTCTGTATCACTAAGTTCACTCTGCCAATCAAGCAGGAACTTGAGTGCCAAACTGTGGTGATCAACTTAGGGATGACACCACCAGCTTTACCGGGGAGAGATGAGTGCTATAAATGATGTGTGCGAAGCAATAGGTAGTCAAGTTTTCCTTAATTTCTCTTGTGTCAGACTTTTATCTTTTTTCTACTGTAAAATAAATAGAATTCTTCCTGTTTTACCTGAGTTCAGCTTTTCTAGTTGCAATGATTTTAACCTGGAGTCTCGTCTTCTGCTGTCACAAAAGCTGTATGAAGGGCCCGCGTGGCATGACTCTGAGACCCCTTTTGCTCTGTACCTAGGTCTCTTCCTCAGTTAGATTGTCAGATTTCTTATTTTAGGTTTGAATTGTAGACTCATCACTGAAATTATTTTAATTTTGTTTGTGCACCTCGTATTGCTTTAAGTCTTATGCCAACAGGATCAAGTTCAATGCGTGCCTCAGAAAGGGCTTAGATAAAAGAATGACTATAATTTGTTGTGGATGAAATACAGCAATTGTTTTAGCCCAGAGAGGACACAATTATGGCCAAATTTTTCCATCTGATGTTTGAAAAACACTTTTAAAATTCTCTTGTTTCATAATAAAATTATTAGAAAATCAAATAATTACATAGAAATACGTATATTGCTGTCAATTAACTTTAATAAGAATTCCCTCATCTCAAACCTAAAAACCATTTTCTCACTATTTACCTTTACTGTTGCTGATTTGCTGATTATCAAAAATTACATTTTTCATAGCCCTGTGTTAAGAAAAATGTGTATTATCGTCAAAATCTATCTCATACCAAAGCTCCTGAGGGCGAGGTCTCCCCCTCAGAATGGTAAACTAAATTTTTGTACTGAAAATTCTGGATTATATATCTAAAGCTGTAAGTGCAGGAAAATGTCAGGTACCATGTGCTATTTACACAGTGCAGAAGAGCACTCTGTATTACGCTGAGACTGTAACTGTGAAGCTGCGTGACATTTAAAGGGTTTGACTGGCGGGGTTCTCGAGAGCGGCTTCCCTGTCTTGGGTGGCGACTCTTCCGTTCACGCGTGACGGATATTTCAGGTGGAACAAGAGTGATGGTATTTCCAGAAATTAAATGGCAATACTGCGCCCGAGTAGGCGTGGGGGTGACTATTCTGTCCTCGCCTCCGCCCTGAGACGTAGAATTGTTCGATTTGTTCAGAACAGATTGGTGAACCGATGTCCGGCGCTTAAAGCCTTTCCAGGCTGAGTCAGCAGCGCGTGTGCTCTTCTCCGGCCCAGCAGACGCTCTGCCCGCCTGCCGTGACCCTCTGCACTGCGCCTGTGCAGGGCCACCCGCCGACGTGCGCGGCCCCTGTGCGCGCGTGTCAGCCGCGGCAGAGCACACGGGCTGCGCGCGCCCCGCTAGATCCTCGTCCGGGCCGCCGCGGAAAGTGCGCGTTATTTTAAAGTACCCACGTGCCCCAGCGCTGGTGCCTAAAATAAGTGCGCTTGAAATACCGGATCTACATAGCTAAGTGAGTATTACACAGTAGGAAAAGTAATCCTAACAAAGTTGATTTGACAGTAAGTTCATTTTCTACCAGATTCCATAAGACTTCAGGGAAAGTATATAGCTACTTAAAATTATCTAAGAAAATAAATTTCATGAATTCTACACAAAAGAAAACCATAGTGCTTATGTCGCAATAACAACATATAGCTATATCTATATCTGTATCTATCTATCTATCTATCTATCTATCTATCTATCTTATTTCTCAGAGGAAGGAAAATATAGAAAGTATAAGTTACAGGACCACATTTCTGTAAGTGTCCACCTGAGCGATGATCTTTTCTTGTGTCAATAGTAATATAGTTACTAAATAATAGTCCAATGTAGCAATTTTTATTTGTTCAGACGGTCTTCAGTTATCTGTGTATTTAGAATGATTAGTTTTTGCTGTCTTCCTCTATTCCCTCAGGAAGGTGGGTAATAAGATTTTTAACTGTATCTTTGGATTTCAAGCTAGTGCCAAGTTCAGAAGTCAGTTTGAAAGGGTATGTGCTCTGATGGTTAATAGTCATGGTGGATATCACGCTGCAAGTAACATTTTATGGAAGATATACTTGGACTGAATATCTGTAATCTACTTTTTTAGATGACAAATTAAGTTTGTATATAATAAATAATTTTCTTTAAAGTGAATTTAATTCACTCTGTTTTAACTTCAACATTCTGTTCTAGACTGTTCATATAAGCATATTAATATTAATTCAGTTTTTAAATACAATCTGCTATAAATTATGTATGGACAAGGTGGATCATAGGTATATTTCTCTTGAAGATGAGATTCCAGTTTAATTTCCTAAAGCCCCTCCTGCGACAGTGCACTAATGTAAATTAAAGTAATGGGCCTCTTGCCGTGCCTGTTTCACTGTCGGGTTCATCTGACACACCTCTACTTTTCTGAACGTCGATTGCTTTTCATCAGTTCTGGATAGCAGTTCTAGCGCAGGCACCGACAGCCCATCTCGTGGGTTATTGCATAGCTGTAGCGGACCGGGCCGTCTATACTGAGCGATGTGTGGTTCGTTTCTAGTCCCTCAAATTGCGGACTCAGCCAGTCAATCTCACATGTTTGTTTCAACCTTAAAATTTTTAATTTGCTCTGTTGAACTGTTGGTCTCAGGCCAATCTCTTATTTGTTTAGGCAAAACTGAATGACCATCTGAAAGTGAAAAAGATGCTTTGAGGGCTTAGGTCATCATTGAGATATTGAGGAAGTTATCTATTCAGTCTTAATCCAGCGCAGAGTTTAAACAGTAAACTGGGTATATATGTATTTCTTGATCATTATATAAATATTATTGCATATGAAATATTTAAAAATAGTGTTGCAACATAATATCAAAACCCTGTAATTTTCAGATATTATAACTGATCCTTTGTTTAGAAAATTTTAAATATATGTTTAAGTGCCTCTTTAAAACCAAACTTCATTTTACTATTTCTTTTATTTCATATTAGCACATATCTGCAAAAAACCCCAGGTCTTTCTTTGACATTAAAGTTTACCCTTTATATTCAAATACAGATGTTTTAGTCTTAAATTTCTCTTCACTGTGTTGAATAATTTCTTAAAAGGAAAAGGATATCTGTGTTTTGTAAATACTCATAAAGATTAATTAAATAATTTAGTAGATCTGACCAGTGGAATTACTATAATCATTTTTTTTCTGAAATAGCTGTCTTCAGAGCACAAAGCTAAAATTTTGTTGGCCAACTGGAGAGTATTTCTTAATACTCTAATCCAGAGACTGTTGAGCATTCCACAGTCACTGCACACACAGGGGAAGTTTATGAGGGCTTACCTTAAATACATGTGACTAAATGCTGAGGAAGGACTGAACAAATTTTTAAATCTTGTACAAGGCTATGAAGCTGGGCAGGATTTAGTTTTTCTAACTTGTTACCTTAGTTATGCAGAAATTCCAAATAGAAATAGTCACGAGCAGCCATACTTGTGTGAGGATTAGACATGGCTGGTCTTATAGAGTGTACTCTTAGTGACTTTATTTCTAGGTGTGTTTTATGTCTTTGGATAAATGAGAAGATAATTTTAATGTTCAACAGAGTATTTCTTCTATTCTTCTCCCTCTTTCCTTCCTTTAAAGAAAAACCCGTGTAAATCATACTACTTGGTGGTACATGATTTTCACATTGTTATTTTCTGCCACATTTATATATTTCTGAAATGGAATTCTAATGATAAATTCCCATTAATTCTCAGTCCCATGATCTCTCTCAATGTTTTCTGTACATTATCATGAAACTTTATGTGTATCATCTATAACATTTAATATTTGAAACCTATATCCTATTCTCCAACTAGCTTTGAAAGATACCCTTCCAAAATCTAGTTGCTTTTCCTGTTTCTCCCTGTGTAGAAGCCTTTGGTGACTTTGTACGCTCTGCTCATGCACACATTTGTCATATACCTGCTGACCCCAGGCCTCTGCACATAAGCAAGATTGTAGACCCGTATCCTTACCCTGACCATTGTACTCATTCCTTTCCAGGAACTTGTACTCAGCTTGTTTTATTCCCCACAGCATTACTTCATTTCAGCCAAATGTCTTTTATTTTTTGGCTAGAAATATCATAACCATTGAGCTGGCCCTAGCCAGAAAGTCTTGTCTATTTGCTTAAAAGCATTATCTTTCTTATGCTTTTAAAACTTCATAGCACTAATTCATTGAACTTTATAGAATCTCTGAAAGGTACTATTTGTACCTTCTTTTACAAATAAACACTACAAGGAGAGAAAATCTAGGTAACTTCTCAGCATTACAGGACATACAAAAAGAACTACAAATTGACAGTCTGCTCCCTCAGTTAGTTGATTTCCGTATTTGCCCACTTTGATTTTTCTTGTTCTCTCTCTTCTTCCTCTTTCTCTTGTTCTCCTTTCTTCCTTTTCTTTTCTCTCCCGTTTGTCTCTCTCCTTTTGTTTTCTGGTCCTTTGCTACAGCCATGCCATGTCCGAGGTGCGATGTGATATTTGCTTTCCTGTCATCTTGTTGTGAACTGTCATTATCCAGCTGGAACATCATGTCTGAGGTCGCCCCACGCACTGGAGTTTGTAGGTACGTCTACAGCTGCAGTGGACATGTTCTCCTCTGCAGCGTTGCTTTTGTGAGCAGGGCCTTGGCTGTCTGCTGGGAGGATGAGGCCCTTGTCTCCATTTGTCTCCTCTGTTCTCTCCTTTTTGCTCTTAAAATCCCTCTCATCATGGGAAAATTTGGCCACCCTCTGTACCTGCCTGGTATTGTGGGCATCTCAGTGGCTTACCTAACCCAGTGTCTCCACGTGGCTGTCTCAGTTCCGTGTAGATCCCCAGTGCGTGAAGTTCCAAGGAACTTTCAGGCCTTCAGTGCCACCCAAAGCAGAGATACTGGAAAAGAGCGCTGACCTCCATCCCTCTGGCTCCTCACACTTGGCAGAGACGAGATCTGCCCCCCTCCACCGCTGCAGGTTTCCCTGAAAAGCAAGACAGAAAGTCCTTTTTGGTTCCAAACCACAATTAGCCTCCACCTTTTAATTAATTTCTTAGCTTTCTTATCTCAGGAACTACAATTATTATTATTATTATTGTATTATGTATATGAGTTGGCTTATGTGAGAGTTTTAAAGGGAAGATCTTAATGTCTCTATTTTGGATTTAACTGCTCCTTGGAATAACTAAGATCTACAAATAGTGGGTCATTCATAGGGGGAGGAGAAAATGGAGATAAAACACACTTCCATGAAAAATCGTGATGTCATTCTCTCATACCAGCTTCAGATTGGAGGCAAAGACACTGTTGAGACTGAACTGGCCAGCAGGCGTGACAGAAAAAATTTCTTTGAATGTCATTGGCTTGATAACAAGAGGTTTTTAATATTTTTGGTTGAAGTGACATAATAAGAAATCAATTTGCTCATTTAATGTATGAGTAAGTGGAAGAGGGAGACCAGAGGAAGAAGCGTATGGAGGGCTTTCCTCGTTCGTGAGTGGTCACAGTCACTGACTTACATTAGTATTTCAGTCTCTCACAGAATGGTATCTAGCATCTCACTAAAGGTTAAGTGATTGTGAAACACACTTTCATTTTTATCATAACTTCTGAAATATGCATTAATTTACTTAAGAACTGCCAATAGCTTTTAATATTTTAATGTGTGATTTGTATTATCATGTCATAACTTTTAACCTTGTTTTGTATAAAGAAAATGTCTCCTTGAATGTATCACCCCTCATTTCTAAGTGTCTTTATTCATGGTTTGTTTCTTCTCGTGAGGTTCTTAGCAGACAGTTTTTATCTTGATGTGTTCATAGTGTCTTAATTATTCACTGTCATTTTTAAGTGGATGCTTGAGGAATGCTTGAGTATTTACATACTCTTTGTCACCTTGCTTAACTCTGCATGTCTCACTGAAGGGTCTGATAATTATTGTAATAGAACTCGAGAGAAGTTCTGCCGGCCTGCGTGCACCATTAGTGCATTAATGTGTCAAAATAGTGGTGAATGACACCGCTCTAGGCAGTCTTAAAAGCTACTAATGGCAGACCAACTCTAAGGAATTGATTTGTAAGCAATACCAGGGCTATAAAACTTTCTCTTTGATATATAGTTTCAGAAAGCCTCATTCTATTATTCACCTTATTTTTAGTAGATGAATAATAGCTGTTTGAATAAGTGAGCAATCTATAAAGACACCACGGCTGATGTTCTTTCTGTTAAAGTAGCAATAGAAAGTTCCAGGTAGGAAAATAATAAGGTAGCAGTGTACTATAGTTACATCAGTTGTTACATTTAAACTGCAATTTAATTATGGGTCAAATATTTTAAGTTATTGTTTTGTAGTTAATAGAAATGGACTTGGTAGAGCAGTTTGTCAAACTAATAGCTTCTTGACACCTATACTTACTGAGAGGAAAATATTTGAAAATGAAATAAACTTCATAAATAGAATTTTATGACAAATGATGTAGTGAATATGTAGTTATATTGGACTACTTTTAAACTGAGATTTTTTAACTGGCCATATACAAAGTTCAAAAGCAAGTGACCAGATGCAGTCTACGTGTAGTTCCGGGTGCACACTGCTCTTGTGCCAGCACCAGAGAGTGGCTGTTGTCTAGGGAAGCTCATCTCCCTCCCCTGGAGCTCCACTAGATCTAAGACTGCCTTCATCAAACTTGCCATTGTAGTCTCCAGGACGAAGTTAGAAACCTAATGAATATTTTTAAACAAACAAATGTATGTTCTGCCAAGGGTGAACCATAAATTTTAGTAAGAAGCAGTTTCATTATGTGCCACCTGAATGACACACAGAGCAGTGCGGGTTAGAGGAACACTGTCTTAGGTTTCCTAGTCTGTCCCATGTTGCAGCTCTGACGGGATACAGCCGGCACAGTGTGCTCGACTGTGCTTGCAGGGGGTATTTGTTTTAATTATGTGTTCTTTGTTGAGACTCAATACCTGACACCACAACTTCAAGGGAGAGGAGTTGATTTCGTATCACAGTTTGTAGATGTTTCATTCCGTAGTCAGCTGGTTCCAAGCCCGAGGCAGCTTGCCACAGGGACCTGCTGGAGGAGTCCTGCCACGCTGTGGCAAACAAGAAGCAGAGGGAGACAGAGAGAAGGAAGGCGGGGAAGAGATGGGGTCTTCCTGGCCACACCTCCAGTGACCCCCCCCCCTTCCATCGCTTCCCGTCTCGTAACAGAAAGTCATCCAGATCTCACCAGCGAATTGATCCTTGATAGTTATCGTGCCCTGTACCCATCCCTTCCCCAAGCCCACCTGTGACCTCATGAGACTTTGAGGGTACGTCCAGCTGTGAGCCGTGACACTTAGCCCTTGAACCCCCAAAATCTCAAATGCTTTCCTGTATGCGAAAGGTGTTCAGCTGACATCGAAGAGTTTCCGAAGTCCTAGAAGTTTCATCATTACTGACAAGCCTGAGTCCAAACTCTGTGAGATTTAAGGCGAACTCAGCTGTAAGCCCCTGTAAGAGTAAAAACAGTTAAATGTTTCCCACACACAACAACAAAAGCTAAAATTCCCAATCTAAAAGGCAGCTCTAGAGGACTAGAAAGCAGTGAGGGCAGAGTAAGACTGAAATCCAGCAGGGAAATGATAAAATCCCACAGAGCCATGCCTAGCACCCAGGGCAATCTCCAGACCAGTGGGCAGCCCTGCCCGCACAGCTTGGCCAGGAAACGCCAGCGTGGCTCTCGCGGCTGCTCCCTCAGGCTGGCTTCGCTCACTCAGTACGACTGTGCTTGGGCATGCCGTGTCCATATCTTTTCTGACCTTCTTGGAATCCACTGCACTTTCAGCTTCACTCTCAGAGCTTCCTGCACTGCGCTCTTGGGGACCTTCTTCCAGAATCTGGGTTCAAACCTTCCTGACTCCACGACGCTTACATTCTGCATGTGTGTGAAGTGCACACCACATGCATGACGTCAGGGTCTGTGGCCAGTGGAGGCAATAGCCAGGCTCCCTTGTGTCACAGCTGCAGGGGTCTCAGAGGACCTGTTTGGCTCAGTGCTGTGACGAGTATCCCAACTGAAACCTCCTGAGACTGGTCCTTTGGGTTTGCGTTTCTGTTAGCGTTCTGGTCTGATCTCCAACCGAGTCTCCGGTGCAGGTCAGCAGTGCAGAGCTGCTTCTCCCGGTGTCTCCAGACCTTCTGAGCTCCTCCCACCATCCAGTTCCAAAGATTTCAAACCACACGGCCAGGTACAGTCACAGCAGTGACTCCCCTTTCTGGTAACGCAATCTGAGTTCCTTGCCACTAAGACACAGTACCCAATACCCAGCATTTAAAGGAGGCAACGTTCTTTTGCTCCATGATTTGCAGAGGTTTCAGTGCCCAGTCAGCTGGCCTCAGGCAGAGTGGCAGGGGGGAAGCAGCCGAGAGCAGAGTGGCAGGAAGCAGAGCGGCAGATGTGAAAAGCACGGGGAGGTCAGCACTTCGGGCTGTGCCCTCAGGGACCCAGCTCTTCTGGCAAGCTCCTGCCTCTCATAGAGTCAGCTATCGGCATCTCACTGGGCTGTCCCCGGTGGACTGTCACACCCTCTCAGAAGCTCCGCCTAGCAGGTGTGAGGCGTTAGGGGGCATCTGCATAGAACCCAGAATAATAATTAGATTTACACATAAGACTGTTTCCAAATTTCCCTTTAACCTTGAAATTTGTGATTCTAAGTATGGCTACAGTTAATGCAAATAAATAAAATAACTTACTTCAAATATTTATATTGTGAATGAATCCATAAATATTTTTTGCAGTGGAAAGTGTACTGATTTCCTAATTCTCGTGCAGCTTCTCTTGCATTAGAATTTTATCCCATTATGAATGATGAGAGGGAATATATCTCATAGTGACCTTGAAGAGCTTTGAAGTTTTCCAGAGTGAACTCAAGGACGATGTAGGTCTAAAAAACCCCCCAAACAAACAAACAAATAAAAAATATGATTCACTTCATTTATATCCTCCTGTTTCCACGCTCTGTTTTCATTAAGTGTTGAAAAATAGTGACTGTAAGGCAATTTCATTAATTGGGTTGAAAATATTTTAGTTCAATGTAAAAACAATGTGTAAGAAATGCTTAGCATAGCATTTAAATTTGATATCAATGATAAATTGTGTGTATTGCTTATCTATAAAAAGAAATAAAAATGTTTTCTGACATGTCATTTTAGCAAGCTGAATTTATTTGGAATTTTATACTCAATATTATTCAACTTAAAATTGCTAAACATGGCAATATTACCAAGTTTTTCATACTTTAAAATTCCATGTTCTAAGTTTGCAGTATTTTGTCTTTACAGAGTGTACTTCCAGTGCTAGCTTTCTGCTTTAAATTGCTCCCCCAACTTATGATTTACTACCCCAGAGACAGGGCTGACCTTTTATGGGGTGCTTATTTCCTTTTTGTTTCTTCTTTCAGTTCCCTTTTTGCTTTTCTCGCCTAAGCACCTCCTAACACACGTGTGGCTTTCCCCCTTCACTTGATGTGCGGTCTTTACAATGAAGTTGCCTTTCTTTCACAGTGAAATTTCATATCTTGTTTAAGAATCCAGAATGCTATATCTCAAGTGTATATACGTTTCTGAATGTAAGACTCTAAATCCAAAGAGCTAGAATGACAAATGACTTGTTTTAATGCACATTACTCTTATAATAATGCAGCCTTGGAGATTTACTGAGGTCATGATTCACAGATGTGCAAATTCTTAGGTTAGGTTTTCATTTCGGAAAGTGTTCTGCACCACGACAAAGCAGGTCGTAGTTCACTTAATTGTAACCATATGTCTTCATGCCACGTATTAGTCATGTCTGGCAGGGAGATTATGTCCCAGGTAAATTTTTTATTTTGTCCAAAAGTCTGATTATTTTGTAGTTGGATTGATTTCATGGAGACCTTGGGATTAAAGACAATGTGTATTTAAAAAAATCTAATCCTACAGTTAGTTTTCTTTCTTTTCAAGTGAAGGTGATTATCACCCTCTTCATAGGGTTGTTAGGATAAAATTTTGAATAAAATCGGAAAAGGCCTTGTAACCATTGTGTGATTTATAGTGATATATATTTACAGACTTATGCATACTAATATATGTATATATGTGTGTCTATATGTGAGATTATCTGTTTCTATATATGTAAGATTGTACATAGAGAGACAGATGGATAGATATAATCCTAAACAGACACACACACACACACACACACACACATTCTCTGTCCTGTTTGCTGGTACGTGTCTCCTCCAAGAACTCTTTAAATTATCTCTTGGGTGGTAAGAGTACATTAATGTGGCTCCCTAAATAGCTTCAGGAGGGGGCTGTCTCTTAAGTAGCTACAATCAGTTTAAGGCCCACCCCTCAGTCTAGGGAGAGGGAGTAGTGGCTGGAGGCTGAGTGGATCACCGTGATCAGTGGAGCTAGTAAGCCTAGATGCGTAAGAAAATCTCCATAAGACCCCCAAGGCCCTCTCACATGTGGAGATCCTGGGGTGTGGGCTGCTCCTCTTTCCCTTTGTATTTTGCCCTCTCTGACTCTTCCATGTGCTTACTCATATGTATCCGTTGGCTTTCCCTTTATTGTAAATACATAAAAACAAGTAGCATATTTGCCTGAGTTCTGTGAGCCACTCTGGCAGATTAACTAAAGCCAAGTGTGAGGCTGCGGCGACTCTGATGTAGTCAGCCGGCCAGCGGCCTGGGCCACGCCGGTGCCACGACGGCGCACTGCAACCTCGTGTGGTTAGCCCTGCTCCCTTTGCCGTCTGCAGTGCTGATGCTGATTATTGATTCCTAGACATTCTTTACTTTTGCAATCATTTCGGTTTGTGTCATCTTTCCGTGGTCATTGTGACTTTCCTCAGTCATACCCTCATTACTGTTGCCACGATAACCACGGTGCCCACGCTCGGGGCTCGCTCCTGTAGTCACCCACATTTCTAATCCATGCACGTTTCTTTCCAAGTTGTTGCCAGTTTGAGACTTCCAAGGAGCAAGTCGGATTCTCCTACGCAACTTATTCCTTTTTAGTTCTACCCCATATAATGTCAGAGTGTGAGAACAAAATGAAACAAAGCTCAACAGCTCTGTAACCCTTAGCAAAGCATGTGCAGTATTTGATAAGGAACGGCTGTAATTCTCCAGCTCTTGTCCACGTGTGACAGCTGCTTTCTGTCAAAAAACAACTTGCAGCTCTCAGAACGTGGCAAGTTTTCCAGCCTATGTGCATTCTGCTTTATGTTGAAAGTTATTCATATTAATGAAGTATCTTATTTTCTCTATTTATTTTAATAGTCATCGATAAATATTAATATTAATAATAATAAATATATTAATAAATATAAATAAATATTAATGATTTTAATATTTATTTGTAAAGACTGATCCTTTAAAGAAAATAATTTTGTCTTCATTAGGTACAGTGAATAATGTTCTTTATATGTTAATTAAGTCAAGTTGGCCTATCCTGTTGCTTAAATCCTCTGTCACTAACATTTTGTCTGTTTATTCTACTTACTTAGAGAGCTACATGCAAATTTATGATTATAGATGTATTTTTCTTATTCTTCTGTTAAAGCTTGCTTTATAAATTTTAGAACTTGTTAATTTGATGGGTTGTTTTATTTTCTTATTAAAATTATCCTTTGATCGTGAACTATTCTGCCTTTTATTCCTAGTAGTTTTCTTACCTTAAGATCTTCTTAGATATTAGTATAGCTATAGCTGCGT
The DNA here is from genome assembly GCA_004026965.1 of Petromus typicus. Taxonomy (NCBI): domain Eukaryota; kingdom Metazoa; phylum Chordata; class Mammalia; order Rodentia; family Petromuridae; genus Petromus; species Petromus typicus. Next base: position 133,446 of record PVIR01000839.1, on the reverse strand, counting down.
TTTAAATTAGTATTTCATAGTACATCTTTTCTTTTAATTTTAATTTTTTTGCCCTCATAAGCATATTTCTGACAGTTTCTTAATTGTAAATACTGGCACATTTAGATTTTATATAATTCCTAATACAGTATAGTTGTGTTTAAATCTACCATCTTGCTATATTTTTCTGTTTTGCATGTACTATTTCTTTTCTTTTTTCTTCTGGATTAATCAACTGCTTTTATACCATGCTTTTCTCCTTTGCTAACTTTAATTATAAATTGTTACAGTTTCTTATTCTTCGTATTCCTTTCCAGAATTATTCCTAAGTGTGTGGTGTACACTGCTGACCATTGGGAGTCTACTTAAGGTAGTTGGTTTGGCATTTTCTGAACGATCCTCGAATCGCGTGTCTGTCACTCCTGCTCACGTGCTCTTGCTTGCCTTGTCTACTCACTGCACTTTTCCTGCTTGTAATACACCCACAAGACACGAGGGCTACTTCTCTTCTGAGCAGTCAGTACCTTTCAGCTGCTATCGATTACATTTTCTGATGCTCCACTCCTTTCTGCAGTTTTTCTATCTGGAATCATTTTCCTTTCAACCTGAGAAATTTCCAGTACTTTCCTAACTTAGCAACCAGTTGTCCAAGCTGATGATTAATTCCCTGATCTTTTCTTTGTCTCAGAATATTTTGCTGCACCCTAACTTTGAAGGATGTCTTTCCTAGGTTAAAGTCTGTATGTCTTTTGTTGTCGGGAAGTTCTTTAACATCTTTCAAAGCTCAGCACAGGTTTTTTTTTTTTTTTTATCAACTTCCATATTTCTCTTGATAAGTCAGCCATCAGTTTGAGGGTCATTACTTTTATGATTTATTTTAGTCTATGGATTGAATAGCTTAATCTTGGCATGATTAGTTACAGTCCTCATTTTATTTATCTTATGAGTTGATTCGATAGCTTTTATGGGTTTTCCAAAGTTTTTGGTCATTGTCCAAAGACTTCATTTGCCATTTTTTTCTGTTGTCTCCTTCACACAGTCTTGTTATAAAAATGTTAGCCTTCCTCTGTCCCATTAATTTCTTGCACTCCATTCTTTTTTTTTTTTTTTTTTAAGGTTTTTTGAGACAGGGTCTCGCTTTGTGGTTCAGGCTGGCCCTGAGCTCAGCCTCCAACTCACGTCACAATCCTCCTGCCTCTGCCTCCCAAGTGTTGGGATTACAGGCGTGAGCCACCACGCCCGGCACTGTGGTATGTGGTACTGGTTGCTGCTGGGTGTGGGTCTCCACACCCAGTATTGTTATGTGGTTACCGGGGAATTGAACCCGGGCCCTTGCGCTTGCAAGACAGGCGCCGAAACCACTGAGCTCACTCCCCGGCCCGCACTCCATTCTTTCTGTGTCTTTTCTTTTCATGTTTTAGTTTATAAATTTTGAATTGATCATTTTTCATTTACTAATCTTGCTTTCTTCTCTGCTGAGTTTACTTTTTTTTTTTTTTTTGAGACAGGGTCTTGCTTTGCAGTTCAGGCTGGCCCTGAGCTCAGCCTTGAACTCACAGCAATCCTCCTGTCTCCTGAGTGCTGGGATTACAGGTGTGAGCCACCACACCCGGCACTGTGGTGTGTGGTGCTGATTGTTGGTGAGTGTGAGTCTCCACACCCATCACTGTTGTATGTGGTTACCGGGGATCAAACCTGGGCCCCTCACTTGCAAGGCAGGTGTTGGAACCACTGAACTAAATTCCTGCCCCATGATTTTATTCTTATTCTCATCAAAGTTTTGTATTTCAGATATTGTGTGCTTAAAAACTTTAATGTCCCTTTGATACCTATTTTATATATAATTCCTCATGTATAAAATGCCTATTTTATACATGATGAGTTATAGGTATAGGTATTTTATACATGATAATTCTTCTGTCAGTTTTTGCCAGTCTTTACTGATCTTAGGTGTGTTAGTATTTTTTTCTGGAATAATGTGAGTATGCTGGTAGCTTGCTTAGTTGTCTGGACTGGTAATCACATTTCCCTGCTGCTTTGCATGAACAGTAGCTTTGGACTGTGTATCAAATTTGTGCATCAAAGAATTAGAGAGCTTCCGCTCTGTAATTTACCTGGCAGTGGGGAGGGTTTTCCCATAAGCGGCTAATCACTTCATCGCAGTCTTGGTCTGGTTTCTGGTTTTATTATGATCCCATTCACTTTCGGTCTATTCCTGCCCCTTGAACATGGCCTTTGTGAACTTGTACATTTTTGTCTCTTATTCCTGAAAGGCTGTTGCAGATTTAGCTCTGTGTTCTTTCTCACACGTTTTCAAAATATGCTCAATCTGTGTATGTTGTAGGACTCTTCCCTTCACAGTATTTTGCTCCAAAACACCGTGGATCCGAAGGATCTCAGCCTCCCAGACGCAGCCTGGTTCTTACTAATGCATCCGCCTGTGCTGGCACAGACGGGTGTTTTTGAGTGTTCTAGTGCCCAGACCGTCGGGAGGAAGCATTGGGCCGGCAGCAGGGGGCGCTGCACTCCCCTTATTCCAGGGAGGTCCCTTCGTGCGACCACGCTCCACCAGCGGTGTATCACGCCCGGAACCCAGTGCCCTAGGAAGAAATAGCGACCATGTAAGAAAGTCTCGTCCTGCTGGGATATTAGCTCACCTGATCATTATTTTTTCTCCACTCCTGTATCTTCAAGGTCCACCGTCCACATTGCCCATTTTCTTGCTTGTTAGTATAAGAGCACTAAATCCCACCCAGAAACGGAAGTTCACGAGCCCCTTTCTGGAGGCGCCTGGGTGCGCTTCCCGGGTCCGTTGACCCTAATCCGCGCTCCTCTTTGCAGAGGGCTGCTCTCGTTTGATAACGGCGAGCCTCTGCCATGTGTGCACGCGTGGGCGTGTGCGAGAGATGTTGGTGGTTACGTCTGCTTTGCTTCTCGACTGTAGTTTAGGGTCAGTATTCCCAGCGTGACTGTGATATTTCCTTAAGGTTATTTCTTGAACTTTCTAAAATGGCTTATCAAAGTTTTGACATAAACATTCTTTCTATTAATGCAGAGGTTATCAGCAGACATAAAATTTTGACATTGAGAATTTGTAGCTGTACATGATATATATCTTGCCTATTTTTCCCATTCTGCGGCCCTTCCTTTAACCCCACCCCCTCTATATACATATATATATATATGTATATATTAGTATATACACACATATATACGTGTATGTATATAGGTATACATACATATACACGTATATACACATATACACATGTATACATATATGTATACATATATACACACATACATAAGCTCTGTTTCCATTTTTTTCATTTTTACCAATGATTTTTTCCCCTTCTTTGCTTTCCCCCACCCCACCCACTTCTTTCCCTTTGCGCATTTCCTTCCTAATCCACAGTACCTGTCATACATTCTAGATCTCATTGACACATTCAGTTTCTCACACTAGAGAAACGACGCAGTATTTACACTTCTGTGTCCTATTTATTTCACTCATGAGTATGGCTTCTTTATATCTGTACAGCACTTAGCAGAGGGCTCTGTTCCTGGTAGACAATTGATTGTACACGTATCGATTGCTAAACTTTCATTGTTTTTACATTTTAAAAAGTTGAATCTGGTGACCAGCTACATAACATTCTTTCCTCTCTTTAAAGAGTGCAAAGCTGGGGAAAGCAGGGGCAGTGTATTAAGTTTTATTTATTCTTTTTAAAATTTATTATTATTATTTTTTTGAGACAGGGTCTCGCTTTGTGGTTCAGGCTGGCCCTGAGCTCAGCCTCAAACTCACATCACAGCAATCCTCCTGCCTCTGCCTCCCGAGTGCTGGGATTACAGGCGTGAGCCACCACGCCCGGCACTGTGGTATGTGGTACTGGTTGCTGCTGGGTGTGGGTCTCCCCACCCAGTATGGTATGTGGTTACCGGGGAATCGAACCCGGGTCCTTGCGCTTGCGAGACAGACGCCGGAACCACTGAGCTAACTCCCCGGCCCAAGTTTTATCTTATATGACATAATGTTCAAAAGGAAGCCTTATCTTCATTTAAAATCAAATTCTGAGTGATTTTCTGTTTTTACTTTCTAACAATGAGTATCTCTTCAGAAGTTTCCATATTGTTATCACAAGTCCTCATTAAGCCTTTCCTTGTCACATTTTTCTTTCTTCCTGATAACTTCTCTATGATTCTCTTGACAATGAGTGAAATTTCACTGTTATTTACAACTGAAGGCAAGATGCTAGTACAATATTTTAGAAGATTTTCCTGAACCTAATTAAAAGTTAGAATATCAATCCTCATTATTGTAGAACAGATGTCTAAACTCACAAAGACTGAAGTTGTACTTTGAAAACTTAAATGGAAACTTTGATCATCTGAAGCTTCTTAAAAGCCCCATGATTTGGAAATAATTGGTAGTTTGTTTTGGATTCATATTGCTTGTGTAACCAAAGTATATGTAGTAAGCTTTCATCAACTGAAAGTTTACGTTAATTCAAATAAAAACACACCCAACTTTACATGACAAAGGAAAACATACCATTATATATTAGAAAGCTATCATGAAGTAGCACAAATATAACTGACGGCTGGGGATTTAGCTCAGTGGTTCTGGTGCCTGCCTTGCAAGAACAAGGGCCTGGGTTCAATTCCTGGTAACCACATTGTTATGCCGGTCGTGGACACTCATGTCCACCAGCAATCAGAACCATGTACCACAGTGCCCGGTGTGGTGGCTCATGCCTGTCATCCCAGCACTTGGGAGACAGGAGGTTTGCTGTGAGTTCAAGGCTGAGCTCAGGACCAGCCTGAACTACAAAAGTGACCCTGTCTCCAAATATTTATATTGACTGGAACCGGGTTCCAAGGACTTTGTGTTTTCTGCTTTCTTCTTATGCCATTATCAAATGCAAAATATGACCAAACCTTTCTTTTGAGAAACTAAACTAGGTTATATTTTTTAATCCATAGTGTATTACATGTATATTCCAAAATATCAATATTGTTAATTCCAGTCTTTCAAAGAAAATGACCCACTTTGTCAAAAACTATCTACTTTTGTTTTTAGGTAATTTTTCAGATATTGCTATTTTCTAGTGTTGTCTTTGATTTATTTTTACTGCCAAACTTCTGTAGTAACATGTCCAGTTATACTTAACCATTTTGTTCTTTGTACATATTTCTTTTATTTTAATTTTCCCATGAAATGACAATTTTAACTTTTCTCTATCTCCTGTAGATACCATTAAGAACATGGATCATTAATTTTTCCTTCTAGCCTCCATGACTCTTTTCCTTTTTGTGGCTTACATGTGCACACATGCACATAAAAACACACAGGTACATACCCACACACAGATACACACACAGAGACACACACGTGCGTGTGTACACACATGTACACAGAGCATAGCAGTCCTTGCTTCCTAAAGTTAAAGGAATTAAAAGCTGAAGCCATCTTAACATCTTTCCTGGTATCTACCAAACTGTTACCCTCATCTTGCTTTGTTCCCCACAGGATTCTAATAAGTTCAACCAAATTCACATCTTAAAATTTCTGAGAAAAGCCAAGTCCCTCTCCCCTTTCGTAAAGAAACACAAGTGCTGAGGAATTTAACGACAGAGACAAGCGAGGCTATTCCTTAAAGCCTAGGCATGCAGTAGACCCACAGGCACGAGTGGGAGTCAGACTGGCCCGACAGTGAAGATCGTGTTGCACAGTCTCAATTCTGCTCTACACATCTCGAGCTGAAGACATAATCGGGCCAGGGATGTAGCTCAGTGGTTCTGCTGCCTGCCTCATGAGCTTTGGGTCCTGAGTTCGATCCCTGGTATCAAAATAAATAAATATGTAAGACCTAATAGAAAAAATGGTTATTTAATTACAGTTAATTTACCAAGAAAGGTACTATGGAGACTTTCAAATGGAAATGGAAATAATCTAACATTGTTAAGAATTCTCATTAGGAGGAATGAGACAGGAGGTTATAGTATATTTTTTCTATAATAATAATTACTATGCTTTGGCCCTTTTTAAAATATAGACATATTTTTTGATTTACTCATTTTAATAAAATAGAATTTAAGCCCCTCATTGTAATGCATGTTTGTAATCTGAGCACAGATGCAGGAGCGTCACAAGGTGGAACCCAGCCTTGAAAATCAGTAAATCAGTGTCTCAAAATTAAAACAAAAGGAGGAGAGCGGACCCGCAGCTCAGTGCAAAGGCCCTGTGTTCAACCCTAGTGTGGCAAAAAGAAAGAAATAGAGACAGAAAGGAAAAAAAGTTTTACTTCATAATAATGCATTTCTGTATTATCTTTGCCTGTTACAATTTCAGAAATATTCAAAGAGCTTCAAGCTGTATCTATAAACTATTTTTATGAATTTTAAGGGTAAAACAAAAACCTGTGATGACAGTACAAAACATAATTTATGTTAGTATGCTGCATTTTTATTATGCTTCGACTCAAAATACTACCTAATTTGTATTCTGGTATTTTTAATCTCTAAAGAGTGTCTAAAAATATTACTTAGTTTCCAATATAAAGGTTCTGATTATCATTTTATCACCGACTTTAAGTTTATTCTAAGGTGGTAGTGTTTTGAAGTATGTGGTGGATGCATCATGTGTTGTCGTCTGTAGTGGACCAGCGGTGGCCAGCACTGCTGGGCATCCATGTGCACTTGGACATCACGTGTTTCTCTCTGTATATAGATTTGTTCACTCTTCTCAATGTACTGATACATGACGTGAATTGTGTTTAGATTCTCTGTGCACTTTCTGATACATTTTCCTCATTGCTTCCTATGGCGAGACAGACGATCTCATCTTTGTCTTGGGTATATGTCATAGGGCCTCCCACACGTCGGTGCAAGGCTCCTCAACAGCCTCGGCGGGATTCTAGTCCCCAGAAAGAGGAGCCCTGGCCAGGAGCCGGCGTCAGCCTTGTGTGCCCCAGGGCAGGTGAGACGAAGGGCTGTGCGTCGTGAGCTGGCCAGCGACATCAGCAACCCAGCCAAACGCCAGCTCTGGGTCCTTCTCGAGTTTATGAAAACACTGGCGTGTGGGTAGAGTGATATGTCCTGGGCCAGAGGGCAAGGACGTCGAAGCTGAACACTCAGCAACTTTCACGGCCTGTGCGCACATATCCTTTATTTGGGATGGGGGGACGGGGTGAGGGGAAGGGGAATGGAAAAAAAAATGAGAATCAAGATGTTATGTACAGATACAAATTCTCAGTGAACAGTGTGGTCATAGTGTAGATATACAATGTACCAATATACTCAATTAAACTTTTGTAAAAGTAGTCCTGTAGTAGCTGTTTGGACCCTTTTCTGAGGCAGGTTTTGTCTCAGCTGTGGAAACTGCCCCATTGGTAGCCAAGCGACTAGAGTACGCATGGGATCAGACATTGCTGGGGTCAGCCTCTGGCCGGGCCCTGTGAGGATGCCACCTCTGTGTGGACAGCTGGCTGCACAAGAGAGGAGGAACTGGAAAGGGTGTATTAACTCACAGAGATTGTCGATTTGTGTTTTAGTTTCACATTGTACACTGGGTCTACAAAAGTTTAGACTGGCTTTTCCTTGGGGAATGATGTTTGTCATTATGAAGCACCACTCTTAACCTCTGGTAATAATTCTGGTCTATCTTCACCATCTTCTTAAAATTTCTCAATTTTCTACATCCTTATCTTTAAAATTTGTCTTGTGGTAGCAGCATATATCTTATAACAATAGTTTTTAAAAGGTCAATTACTTTTAAATATTTGGAAAGTCATAACATTCTAATAGACTAAACCTCAGCCATTTTATCACAAATATTTTATTTTCTGGCGTACCAAAAGTGGACACAGTTCCTGGGCATAGTCATGATATGCTTGGAAGATGACTGTTCAAAACCCAAATGTCACTTTGCAAGAAAAACTATGATTATGAAGGCACAAAATAAGCCAGGCTACTGGGGAAGCCTAATTATAATGAAGCTACTAATTTATACATTTGTAGTATACAAATATATATATACGTGTTAAGGGAGTCAAACTTTTGAGTCTTCTAGTAAGCACAGTCCTCCCTGGGTGCAGAAGAGGAAGCTCCATTGTAATTGAAAGGTGTTTTCCCAACGTTATCGTCAGGAGAAGGCAAATCAGTTGTGTGATTTGAGGTCTGCTGGCCTTAAACCGAGAGATTTCTTCGGGGCAGTAAGAGGGCCCCTCAGTTTTATGTCTTGATTTATGGAGTGTGCCAGGAGTTTAAGAAGACTACTCAATAAATGACTGGTGTATGAAGGAGAATATATTGTATGCAAGGTGGTAAAAATTATTTAGTTTGCTGATTCAACGTCTTACTTTTACAAGTACATTATTTCTAATGGTGGTAACATGAAGAATATATCTATAAAAATAATAACGAGTGAGGTTTAAGGAAAACCCTCTTCAAATAAACATAAATACCTGTAAGTAACTTATAAGCAGTTATTATTAACTACTAATCATCCATGTCCACTGTATGACCCCAGGGCGCCCTTTAGAACACGGAGCCCACTGCAGTTGCAGAATTCCCTGTAGACAGACCCATTTCACATTTGGAGAAGGCGGGTGAGTGGAAAGGGGGTTCTCTGAAGTAGGCAGCCTTGTCAGGACCTTGTTAAGGTGGGAACATGGAACTCATTAAGATGAATCGGTGCACAAGTTCAGTGCACAGCCCTTGTCTCCTTATGGTAAACAAACCTAAAGGATTATTAAATATACTATCCACAAGCTCAGTGCATAGCATTTGACTATTCCTTTGGTGAAAATATGTCCATGGTTACCAATTTTAAGTTTAAAAAATCTAACTGATAGAAATTCTGAAAATATGACAATGAGTATGTGAACTGTGTGACTTACTCTGTTGTGCAATGGTGGGGGTGCAATTAATAAACTTGAAAACTAGGTAAATAGAATTCAAATATTTATTATGATCCTATCACACTACATTATATCTTGATTAGTCCAGTGATGTATATGAAATGTCTCCTTGCAAATAATTACTTCAGTTTTAAATAATACAAACTGGTAGAATTAAATGGGACAGTTTTTCTGCCCTGAGTGAATCATGGATGTGGGGGCTGAAGCAGGGAAGGGGGAGACCCGCTGTCCACCGTGCAGCGACGGAGGGACAATGATCGGTGGACATTTTAACTGTGTTTCAACTTAATCTTCCTGCAGAAGTTGCTTGCTGTTTTATGTTTTAATATTTTTCCCATTTTCTAATTCTGTTGATATTGTTTCTTTGTCAAGGTTTATACTACCGAATTTTTACCACCTTGACTTTTCTAGGTTGTCTTCTACCCTTCCCCAAACAAATCCAGGGTCTGCTACCTGCTGAGTCACGTTTGCACCACCAGGATGAACCCCCGACCCACACAGCTTACAGGAGGAAGTGGTTCTTGGTTCACAGTTCGAGGGCTCGCAGCGGTTTTCATCCCTGTGGGTCAAGTCTTTCTGTCACTTATTTTACTTTTCACCATGTTCCGTCTGCTGGTTCTCAATTCCCAGAGCTGTGAATACCCCACTGCTTTTCACCGTGTCGTCTTGTTACTGCTGCTGATCTTTGTGACCCTGCTGTTGGCTCTGGCCTTTCACAAGTGCTTCTGTGTGTCATGGTGTTGACATCCATATGGATTGCCTTTGTTTGCTGAATCATGCTTTTCTTTAGTTTGGTTTTATTTTGGATATGATGTCTCCTTCTTTTTTACTTTTGCTTTTTGACCACATATCACCTTTGTCTTCTCATGATAGTTTCCAACTATCATGTTTGCAAGATTTGTATCTGGCATTCTTTTCATTAAAAAAAAATGAACGTGTCTGCTTTGGTCTTGTATTTATTTGCCCTGGCTTCAGGTGATTGAATTATTCTAGAGTCATCTAATAACTTTTAATCTATTTTTCTCAATATTAAAGCTGTTTTGATCAACACATTTGGAGTAGCTTGAATAGCATCGAATGCTTTCTCTGCCTCTGCAGGGTCTCCTGTCTAATTGAATAAGGACCGTGTTGTCCCTCATTCAAAGACATCTCTTGAGAAATCTTTCCCACTTTACCACTGAGGTTTTCCTTCTCATCTATATCATTCCAGCACCCAAGACATTCTAGTATGTTATGGTTTCAAAGTGCTCACCTGACCCCTTTTCATGTCTCTTTCTTCATTTAATGCAAACGTGTAGATTGTTATATTCATTCCATGCTGTTTTTTATACTCACTCGCTCCAACTCCCTTTACTCACTCTTGACCTATTACACAGCTTCTCTTTTGACACTGCTCAGAAACCAGCTTTCATCCTCACCCGTGACTGACCCCACTCAGTCCTCGGCCCTTATCCAACTGGGCAGCATTGTTTACGACACTCAGCCCACTTCCTGCTGTAAACTTGTGCAGACACAGCACACGTCCTGCTCACTGAATGCCCATCCCCGTCTTCTCTCCTGATGCCACTGATCTTTCTCACCTGGTGGAGTCCAAGTGCCGAGAATTCTGGGAAGATGGTGGAAAGGTAAAAGCTGGAGACCACTGCCTCCATAGAAATTGTTCTTAAACCTGAAAACAGCAGTTGTGGGGAAGGAAAGGAAGAACAGCAGAGAAGCCTAGATCGAAGAGATCAGAAGCAAATATTGACTAAGGCCAAAGAAAGAAGAGCGACCTAGAGAGTGGTCTGTCCCTTCTTCCCTCTCCCCAGAGCGGAGAGGGGCGGTCCACACTGCCGGACCTCGCACAGGTGCCCAGCGCAGGAACTCAGCGACTGCAGACAGCGCGCAGCCGCCCTCTGAGACACAGGTGCAGGGCGAGGAGCAGAGCCGCGCGCCAGGCCTCCTGCGGCGGCGGCGGGGAAGGGCGGAGCGCTCCCTGTCTGGACCAGCGCGAGGGAGCCCTGCCCACCGCCCGCTGAGCTTCCGAGCTGCGGGAGAAGACCGCTCTGAGCCCCTGCGGGATCGACCAAGATCATCTCCACCACAGCGAACCGGCGACCCCAAGGCCTCCAGCTCTGGACACCTGGGACGCCCCCTCCCAAAACTGAAGGGGCGAACCCTGGCATCTGGGATTTCTGGGTCCAGCACCACCTACAGGACACTGGACTCACAGCAGGGGAAAGCCTGCACCTTCACAGCTCTTTTACCCTGTGGCCTATAAACTTCAAACTGTGTGTCTCAGCCCATCCAGGAATCAACAGTTCCTCGCCTCCGACAGCTGGCTGTTAGTGGACTCAGTCTCATCCTATTCTGTTTTTATCTGTTTTTTTTTTTTTTTTAAATTTAGCTCTGTTTTTGCTATTCTTGTTGCTGCTTCTCTTTTTCCTCCCTCCCTTTTCCTCTCCTTTTTTTCCTTCATCTCTCCCCTTTTTTCTACTCTGTGCTCACTCTGCTAGTCTTCATTTCTCTATTTCATTGCATCCTTTAATCTTATTGCTAATCTCTCCCTCCTCTATCTCTCTGCCCCCTAACTCCTTGGCAACCCTTTCACTTCCAAAAGGTGATGCTTGAATGGTGTTAATATATCTGTGGTTAATTTTAAGTCTGGGCATTTGATCATAGTTCTGGCTTATGAGGTTGGAGGGGTCAGAGCAGCAACTACCAGTTTGCCATTTCTTGGGTTATGTTTAATACTGTTCATGCTCAGTGCTTTTCTTGGGTTGTGTTTGAAACCACTAAGGCTTAGTGCTAATCTTAAGGGGCCTAAATATTAGGAAGAAAGAAACTTGCAGCAAACATCACCAGATAATAAGGCAACTATAAAGCCAAATACAACAGGAGGGACAAAAGCTCAGAAATGAAGAAACATTCAAAATCTCAAATGCAGAAATCCTCACCCCAAGGTAATATGAGGGGAAGGGATATGGAGAAATCTTAAACTCAATTACCAGGGCTCTCTGAGGTGGTAACTAAAGATCTAATACAGTGGAAATCAGAACTGATTTCTGAGATGAAAACAGAGATACTGGACATAGCTAATGGCATGGTTAATAAAACGAAAGAGGAAATCAAGGATCTAATAGAATCGGAGATAGCAAAAGCAATGGAACCTCTTAAGCAGCTACAAATAGAAACCCAGGCAATCGAAAAAGAAAATGAAAGTTTACACAGTAGAATAAGCACTGTAGAAGAGCAAATCTCAGGTCTAGAGGAAATGATCACAGCCTATGAACAGGAAAGATATAATTTATGGAAAACGACAAAAGACCATGAGAAATCTATTCAATAACTCCTAGATGATTCAAAGAAGAATAACATAAAGTTGAATTATGATTCAACTATGGAATTACCGAGGTAGCAGGAGACTATACAAAAGAGATAAAAAATTTGTTCACAGAAATAATAGCAGAAAACTTCACAACAAAGAAAGAAAATTAGACATCCAGATATATGAAGTGTACAGAACTCCACAGGGCCAAAATATACAAAACCCCACACCTAGGCATATAATTATAAAAGTTCCAGATATGAAAATAAAGAATAAAATACTGAAAGCAGCTAGAGAAAAGAAAAAAAATCACCTACAAAGGGAAGCCCATCAGAATCACAGAAGATTTTTCAACCCAAACACTCAATGCAAGAAGAGCCTGGAGTGAAGTGTTTCAAACCTTAAAGGACAACAACTTCCAACCCAGGCTGATTTTCTCTTCAAAGTTATCTCAGAAAATTGAGGGGGAAATAAAATACTTTCAAGACAAAGAACATCTTAAAAATTTCATGCATACAAAACCTGTACTACAAAATATCCTAAAGGATATCTTGAAGAAAAAAATGAAAATTATAAACCCATGAGACCCAGAAGAGTCATCCCACAAGAAACTGATGGGAAAAAAAAAACAAAATCAAAGAATAAAAGAGCCTAGAACAGGAAATCATGACAGCCCTAAGTTTATCCATATCAGTCATAACTATTAATGCCAGTGGTCTCAATGCACCAGTTAAGAGACACAGACTGGCAGAATGGATCAAAAAACAAGATCCTACAATCTGCTGCATACAGGAGACACACCTAATCCAGAGAGAAAGCCACAGACTGAAAGTAAAAGGATGGAAAACAATTCTCCATGCAACAGGAAACTGCAAAAAAGCAGGAGTAGCTATGTTATTTGCAGACAAAATAGATTTTAAACCAAAACTGATTAAAACAGACAAAGAAGGTCACTATATTCTTGTACAGGGAACTATCCAAGAGAAATAAATAACTATCTCAAATATTTATGCCCCAAACTCAAGTGTACCCAGCTATATAAAACAACATTAATGGAAGTGAAAAGCTAGATAAGCAGGAATACAATTATAGTAGGGGACTTCAGTACCCCACTGTACCAAATAGACTGATCGACTGGACAGAAAATCAATAAATAAGTGCTTGAACTAAACCAAACTCTTCAACAAATGGACTTAATAGATGCCTACAGAGTATTTCACCCCACTAAGCAAGAATTACATTCTTCTCAGCTGCTCATGGATCATTCTCCAAAATAGATCACGTGCTAGTTCATAGAACAGGTTTAAGTAAATGCAAAAGAACTGAAGTTGTCCCCTATATACTCTCAGATCATACTGCCTTGAAACTAGAGATGAAGAGCAAAAAAAATCCCAAGACTTTTGCAAAGACATGGAAATTGAACAATACACTACTGACTAGCCAGTGGGTCACAGAAGAAATTAAATATGAAATTAAACATTTTCTAGAATTGAATGATAACCCCAGTACAATGTACAGGAACTTATGGGATACAATGAAAGCAGTTCTATAAGGGAAACTCATAGCAGTAGATGCCTATATCAAGAAAACAGAGCAAACTCTAACAATCTAATGCTGAACCTTAAGCTACTGGAAACAGAGGTGCAAAGCAAATCAAGAGCTCATACTAGGGAGGAAATAATAAGGATCATACCAGAAATTAATGAAATGGAGACTAAGAGAATGATACAGAAAATCAACAAATCAAAGAGTTGAATTTATGAAAGGATAAATAAAATTGACAGACCCTTAGCCAAACTTCTCAAAGAAAAGAAGATCTAATACAATGAAAAGGCTCAAATCCACACTATTAGAAATGAAAAGGAAGCCACCATTGATCCAGTGGAAATACAGAGAATAATAAACACATACTTTGAAAATTTATATTCCAATAAAATGGAAAATGTAGAAGAAATGGATAAATTCCTAGATACATACGAACTTCCTAAGTTGAATGAAGAGGATATAAAAATGTTAAAAACCCCATTATCAATCTGTGAAATTGAAAATGTAATAAAAAACCTACTGACAAATAAAAGCCCTGGGCCTGATGGCTTCACCGCTGAATTCTACAAAACTTTTAGAGAAGAGTTAACACCACTACTCCTCAAACTCTTCAATGAAATTAAAAGGGAAGCAGCACTACCGAACTCATTTCTGGAAGCAACCATTACCTTGATCCCAAAAGCAGAGAGAGACCCAACCAAAAAAGAGAATTACAGGCCAATCTCCCTAATGAACATTGATGCAGAAATCTTCAATAAGATACTAGCAAACAGAATACAGAGAGTCATCAAGAAGATCATACACCCTGATCAAGTTGGATTCATCCTAGGGATGCAGGGATGGTTCAACATATGTAAAGCAATAAATGTAATACACTACATTAACAGACTCAAGCATAGAAACCATATGGTCATCTCAATAGATGCGGAAAAAGCATTTGACAAAATCCAACACCCATTTATGATCAAAACCCTGCAGAAAATTGGAATAGACGGTCTGTATCTCAAACTAATAAAAGCTATTTATGAGAAACCAACAGCCAGCATTACCCCAAATGGTCAAAAACTGAAACCTTTTCCACTAAGATCAGGTATAAGACAAAGATGTCCACTTTCACCAGTTCTGTTCAATATTGTGCTGGAAATATTAGCCATAGCAATTAGGCAAGACAAAGAAATAAAAGGAATAAATATAGGAAATTAAGAATTTAAACTATCATTATTTGCTTATGACATGATACTGTATCTAGAGGATCCGAAAAACTCAACCAAGAGACTGCTAGGCCTAATTGCCAAATTTAGTAGTGTAGCTGGACACAAGGTTATTGCTCAAAAATCATTAGCCTTCATATACACAAACAACAGATTCACTGAACAAGAAATTGGGGAATCAACACACTTCACAGTAGTACCCCAAAAAACTGAAATATCTAGGAATTAATCTGACAAAGGAGGTGAAAGACCTCTACTGTGAAAATTACAGCACTCTGAAAAAGGAGATAGAAGAAGATACCAGAAAATGGAAAGACATCCCTTGTTCCTGGGTTGGAAGAATCAATATAATCAAAATGGCTATACTCCCACAATTATACAGATTCAGCACAATCCCAATTGAACTCCCAATGGCATGTTTCACAGATCTATAGAAAATAATTCAGAAATTCATCTGGAATCACAAAAGACCTAGAATAGCAAAACAAATTCTAAGCAATAAGGATATGATGGGGGGGGTATTACGATCCCCAACTTGAAACTGTACTACAAAGCCACTGTGATAAAAACTACATGGTACTGGCAAAGCAACAGACCTGAGGACCAGTGGAATAGATTAGAAGATCCAGAAACAACTCTAGACACAGTAAGTTATCTCATTTTTGACAAAGGAGCCAAATACCCTCAGTGGAGGAAGGATAGCCTCTTTAACAAATGGTGCTGGAAAAACTGGACTTTAACCTGCCAAAGACTAAAGCTCAATCTAGCTATTTCACTGTGTACTAAAATAAAATCAAAGTGGATTAGGGACCTAAATATTAAAAGAGACATACTAAACCTGCTACAAAACAGGTTAGGTAAAACTCTTGAAGACATTGGTTTGAGGAAAGGTTTCATGAACAAATCCCTCATAGCCCAAGCATTGGTAGAAGAAATCAATAAATGGGATCTCATCCTATTGAGAAATTTTGCACAGCAAAAGAAACCACCAGCAAAGCAAAAAGGCAACCAACAATATGGGAAAGAATCTTTACTAGCCGCCTCTCAGACAAATGGCAACTATCTAGAATATATAAAGGGCTCAAAAAAATCAGTCTAGGGCTGGGGATATAGCTCAGTGGTTATGGCGCCTGTCTTACAAGTCAGGGCCTGGGTTCGATCCCCGGTAACCACATAACAATACTGGGCGTGGAGACTCACCCCAGCAGCAATCAGAACCACATACTACAGTGCCGGGCTTTGGTGGCTCACGCCTGTAATCTCAGCACTTGGGAGGCAGAGGCAGGAGGATTGCTGTGATGTGAGTTTGAGGCTGAGCTGAGGGCCAGCCTGAACCACAAAGCGAGACCCTGTCTCAAAAAACCTTAAAAAAAAAAAAAATCAATCCACCCAAATTTGAAGATCCAGTTCAAAAATGGGCATCTGAAATGAACAGACATTTCTCCGAGGAAGAAATAAAAACAGCTAAGAAACAGATGAAGAAATGTTTAACATCACTAGTCATTCGAGAGATGCAAATGAAAACAACATTAAGAACTCCACAAAGAATGGCTGCCATTTCAGAATTAGCCAGCAACAAATGTTGGCAAGGCTGCAGAGAAGGCTTTCTTCTCCACTGTTGGTGGGAATGTAGACTTGTACAATCCCTGTGGAGAACAGTTTGGAAATTCCTCAAAAAGCTAGGATTGGAGGTCCCATTTGACCCTCCCATTGCTCTGCTAGGTATATACACACAAGAATTAAAAGATTCATATCACAGTGACACATGTGCATGTATGTTTATAGCAGCTCAGTTTGTGATTGCTAAGTCTTGGAAGCAACCCAAGTGTCCATCAACTGGAGACTGGATAAAAAAGTTGTGGTTCTTTTACAAAATGGAGTATTACTCTGCCATAAAAAACGATGAGTTTGAATCATTTATACTTAAATGGATGTACCTTGAGAACATCCTCATAAGTGAAATAAATAGATCACAGATGTGTAAATAGGTAAATAGGTCACATATCTTTTCTGTGCTATGAGGAAATAAAGATGTAAATGAGTTCTAGAATGTACGTTATATATTGTGAAATAGAAAACACTCAAAATGTAATGGAGTGAAGGGGGAAAATAATGAGATTATAACAAAAAAGAAAGGAAACAAAGTTTATGTATATAGGGGATGGGGGTGGTAGGGTGGTAGAGCTATGGGAAAAATGAGAATTAAGTTGTCTCATATACTGGTATAAATTCTCATTGTTGAATGTAATCATGAGGTGTATATGTAATATACCAATAAAGATTTAAATTAAAAAAAAAGAAAACGTCTGAGTGCCCTTACGATCTGCTTTCAAGTTCTTTTTTTTCACAACCTTGGAGACAGCTTTAAATACTGTGCTGACAAAATATCATGTTTTATCTCTAGTCCAGATCTCTTCCTTAAACTCCAAATATTATGTCTCCACTGGAATGTCTAATGAGCATTTCAAAATATAAATATCCAAAACCCAACTCCTTACCTGCTTCTTCTGTATTCTTCTTTGTCTCTGTAGCGACATTATTCATTCAATTTTCTTTTTTTTTTTTTTTTTAAATTATCTTTATTGGTACATTAAATATACACATCATGATTGCACTCCATAATGGGGATTTGTACCAGTATAAGACACAACTTAATTCTCATTTTTTCCCATAGCCCCACCCACCCTACCACCCCCCCATATATATAAAATTTGTTTCCTTACTTTTTTGTTACAATCATTCAATTTTCAGTGGACAACTTTGCAGACAAATTTCATTTCTTCTTTCAGACACTCATTCAACAAGTTAGAAAATCCTAATTCCACTTTTCATATTTTAATTTTTTATAATTTCCATGGTTGCCACCAATACCATTGTCTTTTCCTTTAAATTTTAATACAGCTTCACAACATATTCTCTGCTTCTATAATTACTCTATTATTTATTGTAATGATCAGTCTGAAGTATGTAGCAATTAAAGTGTATGTGTGTGTTGAAATGTCACACTGTACTTTGTTAATATGTATGATAATGACATGTCAAACTTTAAAAATGTGAGTTCTATCAATTCTTCTATCTGCTAAAAACTCTCCAGTATCTCATTGCTCATTCCAAAGAAAACTCAAACTACTTACAGTGCTGTGATGTGCTGGTATATTCCTGCCTCCAGCTACAGCTGACAAGCCTTAACCTCATTTCCTGCTGACGTGGGCCCAGCACACCCCGCGCAGTGGCGCGTCCCGGTCTGTTCCTGCTGCTTGTGTTCCTACCTCCTGTCCGCGGGCCACCCCTCCACCCTGTCCCCCTCTTCCCTCTGTCCGCGGGCCACCCCTCCACCCTGTCCACCTCTTCCGTCTGTCACTTTCTCTAATGTATCTTCCCTGTCCGCCCTGTTACTATTGGAATTTTTCTCTTAAGACTTCCACTGTTTCTCTTTTGTCCCCCTTTTTCATACCATTTACCATATTCTAACAACCTTTAGATAGATTTATTTGTGTTTGTTTTAGTATCTACTACGGTGTAAATTCCATAAATCCCATAAAACTAGAGAGTTTTGTCTAATTTGTTTACTGCTGTTTCCTTGGCGCCCGGACCAGGGCCAAATGGAGTGTTAAGGTCCACCACTGCAATTGTTCCGTGCATACTAGATTTCTTGTCTGTTAATGTTTGCTTTATATAATCGGATGCACTGATATTAGGTGCATATGTATTTATAATTGTTATCTCTTCTTGTATCTTTCATTTAACAAGTATGTAGTGATCTTGTCTCCTTGGGAAGCCTTGGCTCGAAGTTCACATGGTAGGATATCCATCCCTGCTTTTTCTGGGTTCCTGTTGCATGGAAAACTGTTTCCCATCCTTTGACATGTTGGTCAATGGCCCCTCAGATAAAAGGCTAATATTTAGAACATTAAAAAACTGAAAAACTCAGATCCCCCAAATTTAAAAACTTGGAGTGTTATTGCTGAATTCCTAAAACTTAAAAGTATTCAAACTCAGCATACCAATACTGCAATTATACTATCTAAGTAATGATTTTGCATTTTAATGTAAGATGATATAATTAAACAGATTAACAAAAAATGTGTGTTTACTTAAATAGAAGTCTTTAAAAAAAGGTATACCTTCTTTATGAATTAGAAGATTTCTATTGATAAAAGATTCCTCAAAATTTAAAAACTGATTGGGAAAACCTGTGTTACCACAGAACAATATCACTTTTCATTGTTATATTTGAGTTTAATGAGAGATTTCATATTAATATTACCTAATTTGTTTATATGACCTAGTAATCAATATTAAGGAGCAGACATTTATTATGTCACTAGTTCCCTTTGACACTGTAACTGAGAATAGGATGTGGTTATTAACAGTTAAAGTAATTAATTTTTAGCTTTTCATAGGTCGAGTTGGCAAAGGGCCATAATTTTACTTGCTTCCTGTACATGTTGTTTTCTGTTTTGAACTCCTTAACATCTGAGAGAAATAGAAAAAGTAAATTTTCAAAACGGTTTCCTTATTTTTATATATTTTTGTTAGCTTATTATTATTACAGGTAGGAAAAGAAACAGGCAGGCGGGTGCGACCCCATGTGAGGGAACCCAGCAGCCACCTCATTTGGACCCGGAACAATGCTATTTCCCGCGTACAGTGCGTCTTGAATAGCATTTCTTTTGTCCCATGTAAAGCAAGCCTTTTGCTTTAAAAAATAACGAAGGAACCGAGCATGAAAAGCTTGCCAAATTACTTTTCTTAGCATTTTATTATGAATGTAGTTTTCTCTCCTTCCATGGAGTTACGAACTTCTGTCTAAAGTGTAGCAACAGAGAAACAACTTCTGAAGAAATATTTGGCAGTCAAAACGAATGTCCCACGGTGCGTCTCACCTTTCCGGAAAGTCAGCCAAGCGGAGGTGTATTTGCAGGAATTACTGGACGGGAGAAGCGCCTCCTCTCCTGCTGGGAGACGCGCCGCCCTCGCCCTCGCCCTCGGTGGGGACTTCCGCGCGCAGGGCTACTGAGGGAGGCACTACGCGGAGTGGACGCCTGCCAAGCCCCGGCTTCCCCCGACCTCCCAACGGCTCATTTTATCTCCTAGCCTAATGTTTTCTGTACCTGCTAGATTATGCCGTGCGTTTCACCGGGGAACCGTGGCAATGCAGTAATCCACAGGTTAAAGCCTTTCGTGGAACAAAGCTTACATTTTTCCTAGCAGCAGGAGATATTTGACTGAAAAGCAAATCACAGTCTTTTGAGACTAGTTTCGTGCTGTGTAATTCTGAGTTAAGCATGTGTCTGGGGAGGCATGTTTAATAAGATTTTTCTCCCAGGCAGCTATATTTTGTGTGCCTGGAGGTACAAAAGACATTCTGTTCAGCTGTTACAAGCCGTACTGATCTAGGCAAGAACTTATAATCGTTAAAATCAAATGAGAAATTACATATTAATTTTGCTACTCTCTTTGTAATATATTCTGATTAAAAACATCTTCCTTTTGCAACATTTAAATAGGTTCTCTTAATATATTTTCCAATTCAGAGTAAGCAAGTGAAAGTAGAAACTGATGCTACTAAAGAAATCTGCCTTAATGGTAATTGTCTATAATTTATAAAATGTACTTGTTCTATCTCTGATTTTTCAGTGTATTTATCCATGTATATATGTAAGTCATTTTTAGTATTTGTTTAACTGTCATTTAAGTCTGGAGAGCAAATTCTCTCATAATAGTAAAAATAATGGTAAAAAAGGCCTGAGAACATTTAGACTTTTGAGAAGAGTAGCTACTTATTAATACATAGAAGTTAGTCAAGTCAATAAACTAATTTCTGCTTTTTTAGCCAAAATTTCATGAAAATCAATGAAACTTGAAATTTTGCTTATTCTTGAATTGGTTATCATTATTGTTTGCCATGAATGTCACATTTGTGAGAAATCAATGTATAATATTTGGCAAAATGAATTGATTTACCATTGAAAGAGTTTCTTTAAAGCACTTAGATATAGATAATTAACATAATATGTATCAGCATTTATACTAACTTTGAGATCTAAATTTTTCATATTAAATTGCTTACTATGTCACTTGTGGAGAAATAGAATATTGCTTTCTGGAATATAAACCCTAAAGTGAATCCAGAAAAAATAGCTTATCCAGTATTAAAGAAAGTGTGGGTCATCTCAAGGATAATATTTATTTCCTAATTTTTAACAGTTTGAAATTTTAACATTAGCAGCTGATGTTTTGTGATGACATATCAGATTTTAGGGCATATTTTAATTTGGCAAAAATAATGAAAATTACAGAAATAAGATGATAGGAAAAATAGTCATATAGATAAAATCTGGTAATTTTTTTTAAAAGGAGATGAAAGTAAATAAAAAGAATTAATAGCATGAGAAATATTCTCTTTACAAACCAAACATGTTCAGCCTGAAGAAGCATATGGCCTGTAACAATTTCTTTGCCTGTTAAAATCTTGTGGAATGGGATATATTACTTATGCCTTTGAAAATATAGTCTGCCCCTCCCTCTCTGGCCACAGTACTGAGCTCTCTGTCTTTGGGAAGTGCTCTGTCCTGCCCCAGGCTCTTGCTCACAACTTTGCATCCCACTGTCCCGGTGCCCTCAGACCCGTATAGACGGGACCCTTCCAGGCTGCCGAGTCAAGTGCAGCTCCGTGGAGTATATTTCTTGTGTAGTCCAAAGTCTACTAACCAGAAAGACAGTTTCCTCTTCTTTCACCCAACGTGCAACAGGGGGACAAAAATGACCCCGTCAGACACATGGGGGACAGAGGAGATGGGCTGGCGGAAGTCACAGTGGACAGGAAGCTGAAGTTCGTCTGGGCAAGTGCTGTGAGTGCTTTGCTCAAGATGGCTCGATACCATGGAAATCCTCCTTCGTTTCTCCTTGTTGGGTTAAGATCCATTTTCTGTGTGAAAATAAGGACGTTTGTGCATGTGCTACTGAAAAGCTTTCTCAGCATATCATCCGCTTAATTTGAGGACAGAAATGCAAGAGTGAGTAGTTTATTTTATGATATCTGCATTTCTAAGCTCCTATGTGCAGTCATATGTCACTTGGCTCTAGAGACACGTCCTGAAAAAGATCACCACACGAGCACCGTGGAGTGCCCGTACACATACCTGTATGAGAAAGCCTACTGCACATCTAGACTGAAGGGTGTAGCCTAGTGCTCCTCGGCCTCAAACCTGTCAGAATGGTACTCTGTTGGACGCTCTCGGCAGTTATGAGGCAATGATGAACATTGTTTATTAAAGCATATCTGTGCTGGCTTGTTTCCACCAGCATCACCACAAATACGTAATGCTTATACTATGATGTCATAGGAGTTATGCCATTATTAAGTGGCGGGATCTTTTTGAGTCCATTCTAATTTTATAATCTTCCTGGACCACTGTCATATGTGTGTTCCACTACTGATGGAAATACTATATGATATTCACGTTAAAAAAAAAAAGAACTTGTGGATTTCCCATGTGTGGAATTATAAATTCACCCCATTTAATGTAGTCCATACCCACAAATATCTTTCAGGTGAGCCTCACTTTGCTATAATTTAAGGTGCTGTGGAAATTTTCTTACAGGTTTTTGTAAAAGTGAGTTACTGAGGCACTAGATTTCTGAGAAGCCCATTCATGTAGTGTAGAAGCTTCCCGAAAGCACCTTCTTCAGTCTTTTCATTTCCCCTTAACAAAAGACTCTGCGGTGGACCTTGATCTCTACTCCTGCAGCAGTATGGACCATTCTTTCCACTGGAATCTTTTCACTGATAGTTGTTTATTGGAAGAAACTGGACTAAAAAGCAAATACTGTTGTCTGTATATTTTCACAAAATTGTGCTTACAAATAAAATTCTTTTAGAGTTTCTGATTTCTCATATGCCTACTTTGTTATGAGCAATTTAACTAAAACTGCTGGCACTTTTAATACTCTTGTATAAAAATCTTCACCAGGGGCCGGGGAGTTAGCTCAGTGGTTCCGGCGCCTGTCTTGCAGGCGCAAGGGCCCGGGTTCGATTCCCCGGTAACCACATAACAATACTGGGTGTGGAGACCCACACCCAGCAGCAACCAGTACCACATACCACAGTGCCGGGCGTGGTGGCTCACGCCTGTAATCCCAGCACTCGGGAGGCAGAGGCAGGAGGATT
>PVIR01000839.1:44493-110210 GCA_004026965.1 Petromus typicus | reverse complement strand
AATCTTCGCCAGATCTACAAGCTAATTTGATAATCCTTTTGATACTCCATGTTATGGAAACTACTGATTTTGTCATTGTTCCACTAATTTTGATGCTAGTATAACTTTTCTATCCATATTTCTTTTTGTTGTTCCTTTCACTTATGCACACAATAGCACTTTGCTTTCTTCCTGTAAAACTCCATTAATAGTCTCCTTGAAGAACTTCAGACCATTTCTCAGTAATGAGGCCCAGAGCCTGGGTTCTCCATGACAGGTTATTTATCGGAGCAATCCCTCACTTCTAGATCTCCCTTTATGTCTTGATTATCTAGTCCTACATTGGAAACCACCTCAAAATTTAATGTTCAAAAACAATAGAAGCAACCAGTTTATTTGTACACAATTTACCAATCTGGACTGAACTTATTTTTTCCCTGAAGATTTTGTCAGTGTGATTCTTGAGCCCGGATTTCAGTATTAGGAGAGCTGGGGCTGCGTTCAGGTAGGAGGTGCTTAGAGGTTTTCACTATTTCAGGCAGTCTTAGCGGCTCCTCATTCAAGCGGCCTGTCCCATAGGACAACCGGCCATGACTCAGCAGCAGGAAGTGAGAAGAGGACCTTCTTCACGGCACTGCCCAGAAACTTTGAACATTACTTCCATCAGGCTCTTTTTCAAAATAGCCACTGGAGACGTTGTAGATTCAAGGACAGGGAGCCAGAAACTCCAGCTTTTGCGAGGGGAGTCATTGTAACCCTACAGGAGAAGATGAGGGCGGACGTGTCGGGTCCACCTTTGTTGGACAATCTCCTAAAACATATGCAGACATCTTGAACTCAGACTCATTGTACAGTGTAATAGTAAACCATGGTGTAAGCGGTCCCAACTTGATATTCTTCCCAGTATAAGAGTCTCTTTATGGTTAGATATGTAATTTAAAAACTCTTAAATTAGTCTCCATAAAATATATGAAAGAAATAAAATTGTCTTTTCACTGAATGAGCATCAAAGCAAACTAGGATACACATCACAGGTGAACCCTAAACAGACTACAAAGGAAAAAGGACCCAAATCCTTTTATTTAACCAAGGAGGTTTAAATCATTACAAAAATGCTGAATGTTTTTATTCAGAGGAAAAGTAAAACTTGCATGTTCTCAAGAAGTGAGAAGTTACATTTTGGAGTCAAGTATCCGGGCTGAAACTTCCAAGGAAGGGGAAGAAAAGGTGTCCCCTTCTCTGATGTTCATAATTCAGGTTTCCGTGGCTTGTGTGGGATTCAAACTGGAAAGAGATTCATTAGGTTTTAGTAAAGTTCACATACGTTGCAGAGATGGAACATTTATAATTTCAAGTGTTTCAAATGAAGGACATTAGTTCTTCAGTGGGCGGAGGCAAAGTGCAAGTTATTTTTTACTCTGGCATCAGAGAAAAATGTAAATGTAATTTTTAGAGCAGTATTAACAGTATACTTAGAAGATGATTATCTAGGTCCTGAAGGCTTTAGTGCAAAGGTTGCTATGGAGACAGGAGAGGAGATACAGCCGGAGGA
The DNA here is from genome assembly GCA_004026965.1 of Petromus typicus. Classification (NCBI taxonomy): domain Eukaryota; kingdom Metazoa; phylum Chordata; class Mammalia; order Rodentia; family Petromuridae; genus Petromus; species Petromus typicus. Next base: position 108,679 of record PVIR01000839.1, on the reverse strand, counting down.
GGCTGGACAAGTAAGGTGTGACCTGCTGATGTAGAGAGGCGTCGAATCGCGGCGCAGCCTCCCCGGAGGGCGAGGCTCGCGGTCAAGAGAGAGTGCAGAGCCCAGCAGCCATCGACTGCGGAGCTGCGTCTTCCGCGTGAGGTGGTCCGCTCTCTGTGCAGGCTCTGTTTTCTCTCTTCCTTTTTTCACAGCACTTTTCTCTTTTCAGAAAATTTCTTCTATTTAGAGTTCTTCTCACACCTGCTTTTCACCCTACTCCTCTCGTCTGAAGTACCTTTAACATCTCCAGCAGATGACAAACTTTCACATTCGCAATTCTGCTGACCGGGTCTTCAAATGGGCAGCAAAGCCTGGAAGCGCCCGTGGCCCCGACACCGTCCTGGGCACCGTGGCCTTCTAGATTGTACCATTATTGGGTGCTGTCATTAGGGAAATATAATTACATTTAATAGAAGTGTAATTAATTCCAGTGTTTACCGCTTTGAGCTCGGGCACCTGCTTTTCCTTCCACATTCTCCTGCCTTCCCACGCCCTTGTTGTTTTCGCCCCTGAATTCATCTTCACTTGCCGCTCAGCAGCTCTCCGTAAATCTCGTGTGGCTTCCAATTTCAGCAGGTCTTCTGTGCTTTCAGAATATATTTTACTCTTCTTTTTACATCATACAAACCCTTTTCCAGCTGTCTAACCTATTCCTCAGGCTCGCACCACTCTACAGCCGTAGAGATGAGTTTAGCATGATCCATTAAAGAAAACTTCCGGCCGTGTTTGAAATGGTGGAATTACGGCTCTGCTCGGGAAGGTTAGCATCCCTCCGGAGTTGGATAAATTAGGAAGGTGCTATGCTTCTGTGTCACAATTAGAAAAACAGTCCACAACAACAACTGGGGAGCTCCCACGTGTGAGCTTCTGAGAGAACATTGCTTAATTATGGTTAAGTTGACAGAAAAGAGGCCGGGGTACTGGAGACTGTAGGTTAGTTTTCATACTTAGGTGCATATTAGCAAACTAAGCACATACATAGTACTTTATTAGTGTGAACTGTTTTGAATTGATTTAGATTATAACCATAGGAAAAAATACATGCAAGCAAAATAATGCTATATTGGATTTCAAAAACAGTTTTCCTAAAGTCCCTCCAATATGAACATCCAGACGGACATGCTGAGGGAAACAGAACGGCTGTTATGTGTGTCAACAACCACGGAAGAGGCTAGGACGCTGGCAGCTAGGGTGGAAAAAATAAGTAACTGGACGGAAGTTAGTTGGAGGAAGAGGAGATGGTTAATACTGACGGGCTGGAGAGAGGTTAAGTGAAGGAAGGCTGATAAGCTAACGAGGACACAGTTAGGGTCTTAGAACAGTTTTGTACAGGGGCGGGCAGGGAACTGTCAGGCTGCAGCAAATGGTGCTGTAACGACAACATTACCATCATCATTACTTGTCGTAGCCAGTGCATACTATAAAATCGTGTTTTTTAAATTCACGAGTGATATTTCCAGCAGAGACTGGTGGCTATCCATCCACATCTGTTCTCTTCTTGAGTCAATAGCCAATAGAAAAGAATTCTGCTTTGGGTTTGTGGGTGATACTCCTCCAAGGTCCTGCCACCTAAACCTATTGGGAATCAATAAAATACAAAGGGAGCATTTACTTCTATTTTCCCATGACATGAGTACCAGAGGGGCAGTTTCTCTAACTACAGCTCTAGAGCTGCGATTTCTCTAATAGGGTCAAACACCTGCATCCTACAGAGGAAACTTTTCTCTTCTTGAAAGAGACCTTGGGTGGAAGTTAGAGACAAGCCTCCTTTGTTTAAGTTTCAGAAGTAGAGAACAGACTCGAGCTGTGAATACAGACAGGCTGCTGTGATCTCCCTGTGGAAGCAGACTTATTTTCCTCAGAGGAAGACTGGAGATCTCGCCTTTTACTTTTCTGAGGCAAACTAACCTGCATTGGGAGGAGTAAAGATTTCTCCCCTTCTTTTACGAGCCACAGATCTTCGTTTTCACAGCATCTGTCCCAAAGCACAGCTCTGGGGACCTGGGGGTGGCCGTTCTGCGGGGTTTTCCTGGGTGCTGTCATGGGAAGACAAGCCCTCGTTTCTGTCCTGTACCCGTCCATATTTCCATCTGCCTCTCTGTCAAAACTGTCCGAGCAAGCTAGGACCTCAGGCCTCGTCGACAGCCAAACCTTGCTGTCCTAATTGGCCTACGATGATTACGGCCACGTGACTGAAGTTTAGTGACTGGGAAGTGGGCAGAGATGATGTCCGTCACTTCCCTCCTTTCTGTGTCAGTTCAGTCGGGACTGCCAGCGTCATACTGAGAACCAGTGTCCAAAGACAGCAGATCGCAGAAAGTCTGAGTCCTGCACAGACTGTGCGTGCACCGGTTACCCTCCTCTTCCTGACTTGGTTGACTTGACACATTTTGTCTATACTTATATTTGAATGCGATAAACTTTTAGGTGTTTTTAAAAAATCTATTGTCTATTTCTTATAGCAGTTCAGATCAATACTGTATTCATACATCATTAAGTGGGTAAGAGCTTGGTTTCTAGAGCTAGAGAGACTGCCTATAAATAAATTACTATTCATTTAAACTTTAGCGGAAGTTCATAATCATGCTGTGCCTCACTTTTCTGAAATGTAATCTGTATAACTCACAGGGCTTTTTTAGGATTATATTAAGTAATATATCTAAAGTGTCTACTAGTAAAAAGAGTCTACTGTCCCTTGATATTGCTGTTATGTATTCACTCCTTAAGTTTTCTCTTAATCTCTACAGATAAATTCAGATTTACTTCATTTATTTTCACCACGAGGTTGCATTCTGTTAAGCCCTATAATTTGGTTCTTTCTTACTATGAATACAAAGTAGAAGAACGTGACGTGAGGAATGTGTAACAACTTCAGGGATGTAGTTATTTCTGTGGGAAGAGAAGGAAAATGGGGCAGGGGTGGAATTGTGTGTGTTCTGGTTTGACAGTTTTGATAATTATAGGTGACGAATACATAGGTTTTTCATGTTACTCTGAACTTTCTCGAATTACGATATAATTAAAATAAAATGTAAATGAGTTCTTGTAATCTTACTGATAAGTAGTAAACTTTTCACTAATCCAGCCCACCTTGCTCGTATGCATGGCTTTTTGTCTAAGTGGTTTTCAGCGCAGGTGTTTCCTGTGCCCTCAATGTAGTGAGCTTGGTGCACGTGCCTCAGGCCCCAGCAGCATCGGGGTGAGGGCGTGCTGCGGGGTGTCACCTGTGTGCCGGACCACCGGGGTGAGGGCTGCTGCGGGGTGTCACCTGTGTGCCGACCACCGGGGTGAGGGCTGCTGCGGGTGTCGTCCTGTGTGCCGGATCACCGGGGTGAGGGCTGCTGCGGGGTGTCATCTGTGTGCCGGATCATCAGTGCAGGAGGCTTCTTACTTATATATAACCATGAGGGGATCAAATTTTAAAAACTATCAAAGGGTAAGATGGGTTGTAATTTTTCAACTCATTCACACCTTCAACTTCTCATACCAGAGAAATGACACTGTATTTACACATCTGTGTCCTATTTATATCACTTTGAATGTGTCCTCAAGTAAATGAGTTCTAAAATGTGTAAGTATTATGAAATGGGAGGAAAATGTTCAAAGGGGTGGGTAAGGGTAAGTAAAGAAGGGAAAGAAAAAATGGATGGTTAAAAAACAGACCTTACGTATATAGGGGGCTGGGAGTTGTAGGGAGGGCAGGGGAATGGGAAAAATGAGAATCAAGATGTGTCGTGTACTGGTACAAACTGTCAATGTTCAATGTAATCATAATGTATATAAGAATGTACCAATAAAAACAATTTAAAAAGATGTGTGGTAATTTTTAGGAAGATGTCTAATATATTTTTATAATAGTTTTTATTCATTATCGAATAGTATTATGAAAAAATTATTTTAGTCTATGTACTAATTTAAAAGCAAAGTTAGGGCTGGGAATTTTGTTCAGTGGTTCTGGCACCTGTCCTGCAAGCTCAAGGGCCCGGGTTCAATCACCAATAACCACATACAACAATCCTGGGCATGTTGACTCATGCCCACTAGCAATGAGTACCACATACCACAGTGCTGGGCATGGAGGCTCATGCCTATAATCTCAGCATTTGGGAGGCAGAGGTAGGAGGATTGCTGTGAGTTTGAGGCTGAGCTCAGGGCCAGCCTGAACTACAAATTGAGACCTTGTCTCAAAAAAAAAAAAAAAAAAAGAAAACAAACAAACAAACAAAAAAACCCCAGCAAAAGCAAAGTTAAAGGTTCAGTTTGGTAGATTTTGGTAATCACAGAACCACCACACAATTAACAAAGTGAAACATTTCTAGACTCTTTCTGGCAAGTCTCCTTTCCAGAACCACTTAACCAGGTGTGGGTACTGTTCTGCTTTCTGGAGTGACGTGTTTCCTCTGTATGAATTCATACAGCTGACAGAGTACCTCACATAGTCTGCTGAACCTAGTTTCTTTCACTAAGAACAGTGGTTTTTGAATCTGTTTTTACTGCTGTGTGAATAGTATCCTTTTTTAAAATTTCTTAGTGTATATTGACAGTAACAGCATTATGTGTGTGTCTTTCTTATTATTGAGGTGTTAGAGTTGCTTTTAGCTTTAGACCATTATGACTAAAGCAGTTATGGACATTTAATTGTAAGTCTCATCAAATCTAAGCACATGTTCTATTTCTCTTAAGAATACAAGGAAGCCTGGAATTGAGTACATCCATAACCTGCCAAAGAATTTTACACAGTGTTCAAAAAATTGGGACATTCTCATGAGAAATGTTTAAGTGTCATAAATACTGCTCCCTGTCATAAACACTAGATTTTGTCTCTAAGGTGAGCTATAGTGGTGTGTACAAAGAGTAATCAAAACATACAATGAATATTAAAATAAGAGACACATTACTTTTGACCCCCCTCAAAATCCTCCTACTAGTTCTATAAACACTCCATCACTCTTGCCACTTTCCGAGTGGTCTTGGAAGTCCTTGCTCGTGTTGCATTTATGAGGTGCGCACAGCCGTGGGAGAGCTGCTGCGTGTGCTCTCCTAAGGACAGACAGCTCAGGAAAGCATCACGCATCTGCCCTTTGGAAACGTCATTGACTTTGCTCACTGGATGGAGCACCACGCAACTTCCAGTGCTTCCCCCAACTCAACATGATCATGAAACGAAGATGTTTTGAATTAAGCACATTGAGGCAGCCATGGAAACACAACTAAAAACATGAAAAAGGGCTTTTGAGCTGCTTCAAATGAGAAGAATTCTAGAATATCTGTGTTTAACATGTAGGAGCCATGTTGAAATAGATTAACGGTGATGTGTCTTTTACTAAAACATTTCAAAACTTAAAACGTTCTCTGTATTTTTCATCACATACTTTAATATGGTTTTAAGTTACATTTTCCTCAGAACTAATAACATGGAACACTTATTTCCTGTTCATAGTCTTCTTAATTCATACATATATATCTATATATTTGTATATAAAAGCTTATAGCCTATGGCTTTGCTTTTTAAAAAATCTTTGAAATTTCTTTTGAAGTGAAATTTTGAAATTTTCCAGTAGGGTCAAATTATTAATTTTTATTATATGGTTCATTAGTTTTGTAACTTCAAGAAAATTTTCTTTTGTTTAAGGATATGAAGAGTTTCTCCTAGTGTTTTTTCCAAGAAGTTGTATAGATTCAGTACTCACACTTATATCAAAGAGGCAGCTTAGGTTTAAGTTGTGTGACATGGCAGGACACAGGAAGAGCTCACCTTTCTGATACATATGTATAAAATTGTTATAGCAATATCTGATTAAAATTTTTTATTCTCTATGGAATAACTGTTATACACAGAAATTTCGTCCAACCATCTGGGTTGGTTATTTTGTTCTCTAATTTTCTACCTGTCTAGGCTTACATAAGATACACAGTAATTATAAAGTAAATGATGAAATTAGATAACAATAAAATTTTTTAGCTTTTTATTCAAATTGTTCTAGTTATTTTCTAATTTTGGTATAAATTTTAGAATTATTTTGTAAATAATGCTCATCCAAGTACTAACCAGGACATAGGTATCTTGTCTTCCTCTCCTTTTACGTGAGAATCTTTTATCAGTAGTTATATTAATGCATTATTAAAATAGGTTTGTGAAAATGCCAAAACTTCCTCAGCAAATGATGAAATGTCCTCCCTATGTGTCCGGATTTATGAGAAGTTAAATTTGCAAAGGTAAGGGCTCCTGGGGAGGCTGCACAGATGATGGCGACGTCATGGATTCGGACAGACCTGTTGAAAGGCTTAGGTTGTCCATCCGGGCACTTCTGGTGACCGCACTTGGAAAGCTGCGCACATACAACTGCCACCCATGGCAATGCTGCTTGCTACATTTCACTTTTTGTCCTAATTCTTTGTTAGTATACTACTATTATCTGTATTTTCAATATGCACATACATGTTCTCAACTACTATGATATTTTGTAATATATGTTTTAGTACTAATTTGAGGGCTCAAGAGAGAAAAATAATTTCATCTACTACTGAGATGTTTGTTTTATAAGATGTTATTATGTCATACGTGAAGATGAAAAAAGGGTTACTGAACAAATCAATAGAGGAAATATTTTTTTCCAATTGTAGTGATATTGTACTTGCAGTATTAAACTTAAACTAATATGAACTCTTCTTAAAATATTAGTTTTCATTTCCTCAACAGTAACATACTGTTTTAAGTGAGTTTTTGAATAAGAAGCCTGAAAGGATAAACATAGACATCGCAGCTGTTTAGGAAGAAAGTTAAGTGGTCGTTTGAACACCCAGCAGTTCCCCGCTACGCCCCCGGGCAGGCGCCGTCCATCCGCACCCTGTTGAACTCTCGGGATTTCCAGAGCAGTCTTGCCATATGAAACAGGAAAGAACTTTATGTTACCTGAAAGAACCACATCAGTGAGTTGAGTTATTCTGAGACCTTTTGAGAAACAGTGAAATAATAGGAATAGTTTATGCTAATACGGAGAGTCTGTCTATTCTCTTATTTTGTTCCAATCTGGACTGCAGTCTGTTGTAATCAATACATGGGACCCGATATAATATTTTATAATAATCCTTTAAAAACACATTGTATACCATACATCAAATATGTGAAGAATTAAATATCTCATAATATAGATTGAAAAAATCATGGAATACTAAAGTAAATAATTCTCTTATGCAAAGTAATGAATTTTCTCCTGTATTATAAATCATAGATTATGTTTCTAAAAAATTCTGGGCACAACTCAGAAAAGCACATCTGTGTCCAGTCCCGATTAACTGTGGTGTTAAAAATCACCCAGCTCTTACTGAAGCCTTTCATTTATCCTGCTTCCTAATCTCATTACCTTTTTTATTTTGTTTTATTAATTATTGACTAAAAGAAAAGTTTGGAATAAAAAAATAACAAAATAGGGGCCGGGGAGTTAGCTCAGTGGTTCCGGCGCCTGTCTTGCAAGCTCAAGGGCCTGGGTTCGATTCCCCAGTAACCACATACAATACCAGGTGTGGAGACTCATACCCAGCAGCAACCAGTACCACATACCACAGTGCCGGGCGTGGTGGCTCACGCCTGTCATCCCAGCACTCAGGAGGCAGAGGCAGGAGGATTGCTGTGACGTGAGTTTGAGGCTGAGCTCAGGGCCAGCCTGAACCACAAAGCGATACCCTGTCTCAAAAAAACAAAAAAACAACAAACAAACAAACAAAACAAAACAATTGTCAGAAATCTTAATTTCATTTTATAAGATTTGAACAATATTATAAGCACAAAGTCTCCAGAATTGTAACTTATTGTAAATAGTGGTTCTAGTAAGTTCTAGTGCTGTAGCTAGGTTTTCTGTTTTACCCACGTGTTAATTTTTATTTCCGGATACACCCACGGCTCCTAGAAATGAGGCATTAAAAAGTAGAACTTTCTTAATTACCAGCCTTTTGATGACTTGTTTTTTACCTCTCGCCCTGTCATTCCCTGCCTTAGCATGCACATAAAAGTAGGCAAGGGATAACAAAACGTGTTTTGTCTACCTGGGCAGGACTCAGCACCCTGACTTCTTGGCAGAGACCACAGAGCGTGCTTCAGGTCTGTGTCTATGTTCTTGTACATCTAATAGCACAACCCAGTCAGTCTTTCTGTGGAGTTAAACCCAATGTTTGATTCCAGCTATTACAGATGATCTTGCTTGTTAGTATTTTATTTTAGGTTTTGGTTCATTTTATGGCAAAAGAAATTGAAAATAACCAAATCCAAATTCTTTAAAGTGTATTCAGTTGTTTAATACAATACCATACCTTTTGAAATTTTACAAATGCTGTTGTTAGCATACAAAACTGAACCCTCTCTGAACCCAGTGAACACGTGGATTTTTAGCAGCTCTGTGTGAATATCATGATGAAAGCTTGGGGGTAAAATAGTTCCAGATATATGGGAGTAACCTCAAAGTCTGTTTTTCTAACCTATATTTCTTAGAAAAGTGAAAGCTAATTCAATTGCTTGATGAGTTTATCAAGCTATTTTGAGGGTGTTAAGTGTTGGTTCTGTTGTAGTTTCTGTTTCTGTGTGGGAAGAGAAGCCAAACACTAGAGAGAAGGAAGTTTACGTGGTTTGCTTGTCTGTGAGAAAACCGAACGTAGCCTGACTAAAGGAGATACTTTTCTCAGATAACTTTTTCTTCAATCCCAAGTTCCATTGCGTAGTCCGGATTAGTACAAAGACTGAATGATATAGTAGAACTTTCAATGTTTAAGGGAAAGGAAAAGAAATTCACTTAAAATAGGTGGAGGTCTGCTGCTGCTGTAGAGTACGTATGGGGTGGAGGGAAAATATTTAACAGTATAAAATTAGTGTTTATAATGATAACCTGCAAAAAAATTGGTTGAACTGTTATTGTCATTTTAAATGTCTTTTCTTTAACAAAACAACTCACATGTACAAGATTTGAAACCTTAAATAGTAATGCCTGATATTTGCTTATAAATTTGAAAAAGATAACTGTCAACTCCAATGATCTAATAAGTTCTTATTTCCACATAGCACAGAAGTTAGTGGAGTTTTCTTTCTTCCTTATGGTCAAACAGGAAGAAAAAGAGACTGTTTACCCGCGATCATTTAAACACACAAGCAAACTTCACTGTACTTGCATATGAATTTTTAACTTGCATTACTTTTTTTGAATATCAATAAAATTTAATGTCACAAATTTTTGAACAACTCGTAATATTAGAAAAAAAAGTTTTTACAGAAGTATTTTATGCATTACCTAATCTCTTAGAGTCTTATAAACATTTATCTCAGGATGAAAGCATTTTATTTTATGCTTCATTGGTTACACAAAGAAACTTATGACAAACTATAATTTAGTCACAGGTTTAAAATTTAAGAAGATGCATAGCAAAATTATTTTACAAGCAGTGCCTCATTTCCCTGTTATCTTACAATTTTTATGTAGATAACCTAATCTTTACTGTCCATAGTCTGTGTAATTCCACAAAGAGCCTGTGGATCATTACCATTTAGAGAACTGACTCTGAAGCATATGGCAAGCATACAGAGGCCTGTCTAGAATCCTGTGAGGAACTTCAGTGAGGCCAGCAGCTGTATTCTCTTCGAACTATGGTCCAGAATTCCTGGCTGTCTTCTCTGCTGATGTGGGCCTCTTTTGCATTCATTTGCTCTGAGTCTGCATTTATTTCCCCACCCAGTCAACAAAGCAGTGTAATTTTTAAAATCTGTTTGCCTCCTTTTACCTTTTGTATTCAAACCCATGTTTAGTATGGTCAGTCAATGAACTGATCTCCTTTTAATAGGCTTTAAAAGTCATTTTAATATTAATACTCTTTGTGGTCCATAGAATATGAATATGAGTATAAAATTAGTTCTCTAACTCACTATACATGTAATTTAAAGTTGGAATCTTCTTTTGGTGAATCACCATTTGAATATTCTGTTTTATTTTGCCATTAGCGTTGAATGATGGCACCTTTGGATTTTTGAAATATGAAAAAAGGAAGAAGAATTGATTATGATAATATATAACTAAGAATTTATATGTTTTTATCCAACTTAAAATGTTAAATTCACCAATGTAAGCTCCTATACTTTTAACATTTTCATTTATGAAATCAATAATCTCTCATTGGTACCATGAAAACTAAAAACGACCACATTTTAATCTTTTGATAACACCCTGGTATCTGCCTTGCCTCTTCCACCTTGAATAGTGCCGAAGCACTACCTGGCTACGGTCTCTCCAGAAGACGGGGTTCACTTCAGCCTGTGCAGTTCTCATGACCTTTCCAGATACTGGGCAAACTTAGTCATTTTCTATTTCTCAGCAATAGCATTTCGTTTGAATGTTGTGAACTTTTTAAAAATGTCACTAAAATGTTAACTATTTTCTTCTTCACACATTTGTGGGTTTTGACTATACTGTACTGAGCACCAGAAAGTCTACTATGAATATTTTTTAACAAATTGTCTAACTAGTTCTGAAATTATAGGCAATCCTTTTTCCTACTTGACTAAGATTCATGACATCAAATAACTCTTGATGGAGTCTTTTGAAGGGACAAGAAAAAAGATCATCAGTTTCCTTTCTATATGCATTAATTTTAATACCATTATTAATTTGATTTAATTGACTTTTTTAGACAGAGCCACGCTATGTTTTCCAGCTGATCTCAGCCGTGATGTGCAGCCCAGGCCGGCTGCCAACTCCCAGTGCTGCCTCAGCCTCCTACACGCTGGGGGCACACACTTGTGCCACCATGGCAAGCTCTCATCTTTGTTTAAGTAGCTCATTTTTTGTTCTTACATTTTTACTGTGTATGGTAGCAAACCTTTGTTAAATTCTAGAAGGAATGATCAATATAACCATAAATACAGTGGAAAAATCTGATGAAAGAAAAAACATATATATATGTGTATATATGTGTGTGTATATATATATGTGTGTGTATATATATATGTGTGTGTATATATATGTGTATATATATGTGTGTGTGTGTGTGTGTGTGTGTGTGTGTGTGTTAAAAATTTTATATGAAAAAACACACAGTCCTCAAAAAGAAATAGGAAATATTGGTAGGAAATGCATCAAGGTGAGAGACAGGCATTTACCCCATGGAAGACCTGCTTCCAAAAGCTGCTAACTCGCCTTCGTGCACAGGGACCCCAGCTACTAGCGCTATCTCTGATGCTACAGAGCCCAGCTCAGAAAAGCACATAGTTTTAACCACTCTATTGAGTTATGAAAGAAACATGAAATTATTTACATTACTAGTAATCAAAATAGATTCATTAAAAGAAGTAGTTGACTAGCACTACGTTTTAATCAAATTAGCAAAATTGTTAAAAAAGAACAGTATCAAGAAAGACAAGACACAAAAACAGGCTTCTTAAATTAAAAATATATTTACTCTAACTTAGTGATTCTGTGTTAATTGATCATAAAAGTGATAAACAGAAAATATATAAATTATATTAGTAAATATCGGGATAAAATATCATGTAGCCGCCTGTTGGCATACTATGCTGCCCTCACATGTGTTTCTGAAGAGTGTGAATAGCCTGGAGCAAAGCAATGCATTATATATACACTCGTGATCATTTGCTGTGTAACACAAGAATAATCAGCAGCAACAAGGAACTCTATAAAGGGATGTATAAAACAATGTCGTTACCACATCTAGTTCATAATAAGCTACACTGATATAGCTGAATTGTAGTTTTTATCAACTACGTACTTACGTGGTACAACTCACAAAAATTTCAACCCGATATATACTCTATGAGCCTAGTGTAGGTGATTAGACATGGTCAGGTATTTAACAGGAGAACTGAAATTATAGACTTGAAAAATCACAGGTATGGACAGTTTTTATTACTTTTTGGGAGAAGATTAAGTAGATATAATGGATTATTTTTAAATCATGGAATTACATGAACATGGAAATATTAAGTATTTTTTATTTTTAGTAGTTTTTGTTTTTGATCATTGAAGATCAGCTAAAAATAAAATAATTCACATACCACTCTGAGGGACAAGAGACACATATATACATGGGAATGAATGCTCAAGAACAATATACAGTTCAGCGGTCTGACACAGACTGGAAAATATGTGAGGCTGATTCAGTTAAACTGATGATACAATGGAACTCAGAATGGGAAATCTGGGAAGCACGCACACAGTTTTCTGCTATCCTAAGTGTAACTTCCGGCTTTAGGTATAAAATGTAAAAAGCTTGGAAGCTGCTACTGTTATTTCCACAATAACAAGGAGCTGGACAGGACGAGAACTAATGATTTTCTTGGACTTACCAGAAAACAGAAATTGTGGTCACACCTACCACTCTGAAGTCAGGAGAGACAGGAAAAGCAGAGCAGTATAGCAAGGGAAGTCTGAAGACAGACAGATCGGAAGACTTCCTGAGTAATTCTGGCATTATTCGTAGTTGAGCGGATGGGGCTGGAAACACGAGTCTCCAGGTGCAGTAGCTGTGTTGGCCCCTCGTGCATGTCCTTTCTCATGAGGGGTCAGTTCACCAACAGGCTCTCGGCGAGGGACAGTGCTCCAAAAGTTCCCTTAGGGGACCAGCCTGGAAAGGAGCGTAACTTGTGATGCTGATAGCTTTCTCCATAGTAGATGTCTACACTCCAGGAAAAACAATGTTGCTACAGAAAATGTAGGTGAATTTTTTAAGGGTGCATATGTTAAAAAGCACTACAGTTACTTGAGTAGACATAAATGTGAGCTTTTACGACTATTGTTATATTCCCTTGCAATAATATGTTTAGATTTCTTACAAATGCTCTGTAAAATATTTTGGTTCACCTACTGCTAGATTTATTTCAGATATTACATGTACCAAAGACAGTAACCAAGCAAAAAAGCATTTAAAAATATTATCACCGTTGCTTGTCCTAAGGAAATGAGAATTATGAGAGCACACAGAGTCTACTGCGTAACTCTGAAAATTACTGATCCAGCCCACTGGAGTTACAAATTGCTGCTAACCATAAGCAACCTGATAAAGACTGTGCCACCAATAAGTATCAGCAGCTCCGGCTGGTCAGGGTCTTTGCTGCCTGCTCAGCCCCGGCCATGGGGCTCCGTGTCTCTCCCGTCCTGAATCCTTCTTCCCGCCATGTGTGAAGCACCAGAACGGGCCCTCCACAGGGGTCTCTGATGAGGCCCGGAGCATAATCAAGTGGCGGAATATGTGTTTAGGCTCAGTGAGGCCCAGCAAGCAAGCGGGCGGGCAGGCAGACAAGGCACTGATACTGTTTTAAAAGGCACCCTTTCAATCTTGTGATACCATATTGAGCAAAAAAAAAAAAAAAAAGTACTCTTTAGTAGATAAGCTTCGTTTCCAAGGAAAAAGAATCAGGATGAAAGAAACCAAAGGGCAGTTGCAAACTTGAAGGTGTAGAGAAGTGACTTTATTTTGGGGTTATATTTGTTTTAATATCTATTTCAAAAAATTCTGATACTATTATGAGCAGCTAAGTTAAACAGAAATTAATGTACAATCAGAGAGCAACTGGGAAGTCAGTGAGGGCAGAAAAATAAAGACACCAAAATTCTGACTGGAAGTACCTCTGAGCAAGGCCCACGAGAGAAGCCACTGTCCAGGCCCGCGGCGCCCTGCGGGGTGACGGGCTGAGGTTGTCCTGTCGTCAGCGCCACCTGGCCCGGCAAGTCCAGCAGGGCGGCAGCGCCCCGGTGGGCGGCCCCTGCACCCGGGCCCCTCTCTCCCAGGCCTTCGTTCTGTCGTGCACCCATGCGATGCTCGTGGCCCGCTTCCCCTCTGGACCAGTATCAGCGAGGTGGCTATACTTGTGCTCCTACGGTTGGATTGTAGTTGGACTTGTACCCGCGTGGTGGCTTTGCGGTATGAATTACCCCTGACGAAGGGCCTCGGAGGCCACCGCTCGGGACCTGACATATCTCACGGACCGCCTCTCAACAAACCCTCCTCACTCTTAACCTCTGTGGTCCTTTGGCATTTACTCTACAGTTTGAAGGAATACAAACTCAGCACATCTACTCTAAAAGGCTGGGGTTACGTTTTTCCTATATCAATAATTAATTGTTAGCATATTTTCTCATTTACACTGTTCTTTCCCCTTCTATATATAGCTCACATAACATCCATTATAATCTTTTAGCTTTAAATATATCGATATTTATCTTCTCACCATAAAGATATTATCTCATGTAATCTAAGAATGAAGTTTGGTCACAGAATGACCAAATTCAGGAAATAATACTGTGAAGCAATATTGTTACTTATCATATTAATATTTGTACAAAATTATCTGTTTCACTCAATCACCACATTCTTTTAATCTCTTTTATCTGGAACAGGTCCTCAGGCTTTGTCTTTTAGGACAGACTTTTTTGGAGTTATCTAGTAAGCTTAGTTTACTATTTGTTTATTCTATCTTTAATAGTCTGCTTCTAATCAGTAGTACCAATGTTAGTAGGTCATTGGTTTCACATTTTTCTCTGGCAGGGAACAATGTACATTAATGTATTTACGAAAGTTCTTAGTCTGATTTTTGAAAGCATCCATCATGTTGCAGAAAAATATATACAGTTTCCATCTTACGCATGAATAAAAATGCCCTTGTAGTGCTTTGTGACTTCTGTTTTCAAGCATTGTATTTTACTCCACAAAATGTGAATATACCATATTATTTGTGATATTAGTGAAAACTATAAACAATGGAAAATTAAAATATGTTCTAATTTATTTCATTATGATTTTGAACCAGAAACAGATTTTTAACAGTGTATTGATTTTATCTCATTTGTAATTCATATTTCAATACATTAATCATAATTCCATGATTTGGCATATATAAATTGTTCTTTAGCTCATATTAGGTTTAAATCTGTTTTACAAATGACAGAACACAGAGCATAGAAAGCCTAAGTGGACATTAGGCTGCTCCTTGCTGCAGACAGAAGCTTTCAGATATTTTTGCATGTGGAAAGCTGCAATCTGAACAAGATTTCAATGCAGATCAGATAAACTTAGGACCCACCACACAGTCATTTCTACCTTCGGGGGGGAATGCTTTGGATACAAAACAGGGCCGCCAGTTCTTTCGCTTTCTTCTCTCCTTGCTGTGGTTGAGAAGGAAGCACATTGCTAAAGAGATGTTTCGGGGCCGCGTGCTGCTCTGCGCTTTCTCACCACTGTTTTTCTCTCTCCGTAATGACCGTCGGGGTTTCCCTCACGGGCAGGGTCGCACCTCACCTTGAGGAGGGGAGCCAGAAAGCCGTGTGTCTCGGTTCTCTCGGCTTCTGTGACAGTACCCTGAGGACCATTTTCAGTGTCCCTCGCATGACGTTTGCTCCTTTATCTGAGGAGCGCTTTCCCCCTACCGATATTTGCGTGAGTGCATTTCAGGTCTGAGTTCTGTTCCACTGATCTGTTTATTGTTCTTTCACTAATATCACACTGTCTTGATTGACTTAGCTTCACAGATTTTAGTCCTGAAATCTTGTAGTTCAAATATTTTTAGTGTTAAACAACCATGTTCTGGAGTCAGACATATATCTATAAAATAATTGTGGGAGCAGTCTATTTTTTTGAGTTTGAGAATAATTTCTAAAAGTGGTTAAATTTTCCAGAAAATTTGAAAAACTCTGCTACATTTTTAAACATATAAAAAATAAAATAAATATAGTTTCAGCCCTTCCCCTTGTTCCCTTGAACTCCTTCCCTGTTGTGAGAGATCTGTCCTCTTGTCCCTTTCTACCTTTGCTTTGTTAATCTGTTTGTATTTTGCTTATTCAAATGAGAGGTAGCACGTGGTATTATGTAACATTATATGTTCCAGGTGCATGATTTTCCTAAGATGTCCCAAATTTGTCATTCTTTATAGCCGAGTAGTATTCCATTGTGTATAGACATCATATTTTATTTATTTAATCTTCTGTTGATGAGTATACAGGCTTTTTCCAGGATTTAGCTATTAAAAGTTGTGCTGTTATAAACATTGTATACGTGTACGCTGCAGTATGATGACTTGGGCTCCTTGAAGAAACTCTGTACCGAAGGCTCTTGGGTGGTAAGAAGTCTGAATCCCTTTGACAAATGTCTGTACTGACACCTACTAATGGTTGTACTTGGTACATTTTCACCAGCTGTGAACATAGATTTCTTTTCAACACAGCTTCATCAGTATTTGTCATTTAACTTTTTTAGTGATTGATATTTTTTCTCTGTAAGATGGAGTCAGCGTTGTTTTGAGTTTCTCTAAAATGGCCAAGATATTAAACATTTTGTTGTGTATTTGTTAACCATTTTTTGACTGGATATTTAATTTTAGGTGGCTTAATTTTAAGGTCTTTATATTCTGGATATGAATCCTCTGTCTCAGGAGTAGCTGACAATTTTTTCCCGTTTTATAGGTTGTCTCTTCAATCTGCTAGTTGATTCTTTTGCTGTATAGAAGTTTTTACTCTAAGATAGTCCCAAATTATTGCTGCTATTTCTTGTGCAAATAAGATTCTGTTTAGGGCCAGGTATTTAGCTCAAGTGGTCCTGCACCTGCCTTGGAAGCACATGGGCCTGAGTTTGATCCCCTGTATGGAGAAAAAAAAAAGAAAATAAGATTCTTCTTCGAAAATCCTTTCCTAGAACTATGTCTTAACAGTCATACTGATTTTATCTTCTAGTCGGTCTGTTTCTGTGTTAGTGTTTACATCTTTGCTCCATTTTGATGTCAATCTAGTATGTAATATGGGTCAGATCTCCATCTTCTGCAGCGGGTTACGTTTCCCATAGCACTTGTGGAACAGGCTGTCTTCTCTCCAGTGTCTGTTTTTGGTCCCTTTGTCAAAGATCACATAGCTGAATGTATCTGAGGATGTTCTGTATCTTCTGCTGTACTCCGCGGACCCATGTATCTGTTTTCACTCCAGTACCAGGCCGTTTAAATCACTTTACTTTGTAGTGCAGCTTGTAGTCAGGTATTGTAAGGCCTCTTGGTTGGTTTTTGTTGCCCAAAATTGCTTTGGCTGTTCTGAGTCTCTTCTGTCTGCATATGAGTTTTAGGATCTTCTCCTGTAGCTCTATGGAGCATGCCTCTGGGATTTGGGTTCCGTGCGGCCTCTAATCAGCTTGTTCTTGGGCCTCTGTCAGAAACGGACTTGACTCTGCTGCTTGTAGGACTGTGCCGGGTGCGGTGCCAGAACTGAACCTGTGGATGCTGCACTGTCCCTAGTGTTTCACTCTCAATAATGTGAAAGTATTCACTTCCAGAGAACAGCAAATTTTCCACCTTCTGAAGTCAGTATTTTTGCTTGGAAGTTTAATAGAAGTTGGAGCTAAGAGGCCAGGATTAACCCTCCAACTGTCCTCTCGGTGATCACCATCCCTGTCATACCCACCAGTCATTCTTCCCAAGCTTTAAGTGACTCGGGTCACGTAACAGGTTCTCACCATTTCGGCCCTGAGCACTGGGTTTTCCATAGTTCTGTTCTTCCTGGGTAATTCCAGGAAGAAAAAAATTGAGATTCCTTACATTACATTCTATTTATATTATAATTGTATGTATGGCTATTTATTTCATATTTGATTTCGTAGTCTCTGTACTATAATAATTTATGATGCTCACTATAGAAGATAACTTCTTTTCCTTACTGCCAATACCTTGAAATACTGAATGGTATTGGAGATAATATTCTTTTTAATTTTTTAAGTGTATGCTGGACTAATCTATTTCAACGAAGTTTTAGTATTTTGACAGACTGATGTTTGAGGACATTCCACCTTGCCAGTTTACCTTTAACAAGAATTAAAATTTAAGTAATTTGAGTAGAATATCTACTCTTTGTAGTAAAAGAGTTAATACAAAAGTTAATAATAACCCATAATAATTTTAGCGTTAGCCTATATGCTTTGTATATACTAACTCATTGAATCTTCATAACTATACTTCAAGATGACTATTACTTTATTATTCTTATTTTCCAAATATGAAAAATAAATCATAGAGAGATTAAGAAGTTAAACCAAGGTAGGGGGAGAAAGAAGCCCTTCTCCACAGTTGGTGGGAATATAGACTGGTACAATCACTGTGGATATCAGAGTAGAGATTCCTCAAAAATCTAGGACTTGAGGTCTCATTTGACCTTTTTATTTCCCTGCTAGGGATATGCATGAAAGAATTAAAAGATTCATATTGCAGCAATATATGTGTTCTCATATTTATAACACCTCAGTTTGTGATAGCTAACTCTTAGAAACAACCCAAATATCCATCAACTGGAGACTGGACAAAGATGTGGTTTTTCTATAAAATGGAGTATTAGTCTGCCATAAAGAATGACAAGTTTGAGTCTTTCCTACTTAAATGGATATATCTTCAGGACATACTGATAAGTGAAATAAATAGATCACAGATATGTAAATACTGTATCTTTTTTCCTATATAAGAAACTGAAAATGTAAATGAGTTCTAGAATGCATGTTAGATGCTATAAACTCAAAACTATTCAAAGGGAAATGGGGTAGGGGTAAGTAATGAGGGGAAAGAAAAAATCGTGATGGTAATAAAAAAGGAAACAAAGTTTATGTAGATAAGGAGTGGGGGCTGTAGGGTGGGTAAGGGAAGGGAAGAGCACTGTTACAAACTGTCAATGTTGAGTATGATCATATGCCTATAAATTGTACCTATTTCACAATAAAAAAAGAAGTTAAAACATACAGAAAGCAAATGCCAAGGTTGGGTTTCAAATAATGTAAAGTCTGTGCTTTTAACCATTGAGCTATAAGTATTGTGTCTTAAAAGTGAAGTCTGTTTATGTACTGCAGTCTAATTAGTATCTCCAGGAAGCATATGTAAGGTAGAGATCATTGAGTCCATTTGACAAATGAGGAAAGGAGACCTCCAGATGTAGAGATGGACTTGCGAGGCTACGGATGTTGGAAAAGTCTGCATCTGACTTGGATAGCTGTTGATCTTTTACAGGAAGCTGACTAAACTTTTAACCACCGTCTTGTCCCAGACAGATGAGCAAAGAAAAACTGTTAGTTTAGGAACTGAACTTGTAGTTCTCATCTTCTTCACACACCCTACGGTGGCCTGTTTGGGGAGGAAATGCAGACCCAAGAAGTGCTGGGAGTGATGTTAGAACTCTACTTCCCAGGAAGACGCCTTGTGCGTCTTGGTGCAATGAATGTCAAATTCATTTTTAAATCCTACCTCACAAGGGATTTAGTGATCTTCATCATAGCGACTGAAAATTGGGTAGGTTTTATGTTGTTGTCATTGTTTCACTGTTTGCTTTGACCTAGTTTCAAGTTCTTTTTTCCCCACTGTTTCCCCGGGTGTGTTCACTGTTGAAGCGATGCTCTGTTAGCGCCGCGGCCACGGCGGAGCCGCCTGGCGGTGACAGCCGCGGGGCACGTGCGGAGGTGCGGGCGGAACTCCAGCCTCTGGGATGGCAGCAAACCTCATCTTGAGAATAAGCACTGTTGATGTTAACAAATAAGAATGCAAGTGTTTCTTTTTTAAAAAGTTATAGGCTTTCTGGAGAGTTTTAGTTTTTTTCAAATATATCTACATTTTGGTGAGAATTTTAACTAATTGTTTACTTGTGAAAGCACAATTATAGATGTTAACTTTAGGAATACAAATTTATCAAACATTAAAGAATGATACTGATGTTAGTCAATATTAGTGCGTTTGTTACTTATTTATGAAAAATAAATTTTCAAATTTTATGAACAAATAATTAAAATGTGGCATTCTTTCACTTGAATCCCTACAGCTCAGCCCATTTTTAAGACATTCTGTTCTGAAGAAAACGTTTAATATCACTTTGCTGAACCCTTTCATGACAAAGACAGAAAACGCTACTGAGCAAAAAGCCAAACAGAATCGCCCCAGAGATGACGCACAAGTTTCTCCACGGTGAGTGTGCGGTCCCATCGAGCACAGGGCTGCTCTGTGTCTCTGACTCGCAAATCACAACGGGCCGTCCCCTGCATCTGTGCTTCTAGAGACTGCTTGGATTTGTGGTAGTGGGTAATTAACAGATTACAAATAGTTTAAACAGAAGAGCTACTAAATGAAGCATGTCAGCTTTTTTATTAACCTATATTTTCTGATACAGAGGAATAAAAATTCATGCTACACTTTAGTCAGCTACTGTGAGATTATACCTTATTGGAAAATTTAGGTTTTTTCCTCACATAGTCCAATCCAGCAGATTTGGACTAAGAATAGATACTCTTATATAAACACTTAATGGATATTGAACTATAAATTAAATGCTGAGTTTATAATAATGATTACAATACTGGTTTAAGCTTTGATTTTTAAAAATATAACATGAGGCTGGGTTAATTACTGCATTCCACACAAAGATTTCTTTTCACTTAGTATCTCTATTATTAAGTTATATTGTATTTCAGGAACTTACTTTGATCACTTTAATCACTAGAGAATGCCACTATATTGTAAACAAAATTATTTGAATAATGAAATATGAAGTTTAACATCTGATAACTCATTAAATTAATTATTCAGGTAATAGTTCAAATTCATATACTGTAAGTGCCGTTTAAATTTATTTCTGCTAAAGACAAAAAGCCTGATGTTCACTGTGGTAGCCATTAACACATGAAACTAGGAAGCATTTGACTCTGATATGTATTATAAGTTTAAATGTCCACCAGAGTTTTAAGTACTGTAAAAAGTTATAAAATATTTTGTTAATATTTTACATTTACTTCACATTGAAATAATGTTTCAGATATACTGAGTTAAATAAAACGTACAGTACTCTTCATAATAATTTGTGTTTTCTGGTTTTTTAGGTAGTCAGAAAATTACAAAATTACCTTTATGGCTGAAATTATATTCCTGTTGGTTAATAGTGATCTATATGTTTTACAATAGTGAATTCATCAGTGAACTCTATGGAAAAGTAATATTTTCATTCCATCTTCCCTTTTGAGTAATATATTTTGGGACAGAGAATTCCAGGTTGGCATATCCTTTCTTGCCACATTTTGAAGACGCCGTTGCCTTACGTCTGTCTCCTGTGATCCTGATGGCATGTTTTGTTCGAAGATAACACTTCCTACTTTACTGATTTAGTTTTCCCATACGCAGTTAAAAAGCCGGTGTGTGTCGCTGTCCCCAGGTGTCCTCGTCTCTCACCTGTTAAGACCGCAGAGTGGGGACTGAGCCTTTGCCTGTGCTGAATGTGCCTCACAAGTTCCTTTGTAGATTAGGGACCTTGCTCTCTTTGTACTTCAGTCTGTGTATTTCTTAACAGTGTCCTCTGGCTCCCTAATCTTCTGTTCAACCATCTAAGCTGAAAACAAACTCGTTTGTTTTATAATTACATTGTTATATTTTAAATTCTATAATTTCTATTTATTATTTATAAATTCCAGTTACATGTGATTCTCAATCTTGTTAGCAATTTTGTGAAACAGTTTAGTCTTCATAAACTTAAAGGCCATGGTAGATAATTTCAGTCCTGATTTACCTTTTGTATCTGCGTGTACTGTCTATTATCTTAACTTTTTGCTTTTGACTCTATATCCCGACATGCCTCATAAGTTTGAATAAATGTGATAAATGATGGATACTGCTTACAAAACTCAGAGTGGCAATTTGATTCTTGGCTTGTGTTCCCCTTTTCCGGACAAGGTGTCCTTTTGCTTTCTCTTTGGCCCTCTCACGTGGCCAGCCTGCCCTTTCTGTGTGGCCCTACTCCAGCAGAAGCCGGCTTTCTCTCCTTTTGAGCCACGTGCCCGCCCTCAGCCCCACTCCTAGGTGGTCACCTTTATGCCTGGGGAGGAAGGTGATAACACTCAGTGGGTTTCTCCTCCAGGACTTTTTCTCCCACCCTGTGCAACTGCAGAATTCTCTGCGCAGCTTAGAATGTTATGTCTAAGCCTGGAGACCTGCACCAAATAAAACGGAGCAAACCACTGAGGAGAATAAAAAACAGTTATTGGGGGTCTTCCATGTGGTCCCCTTCTTTTTGTAACTGGTCTGCTCAGGTCCTGCTTTCTTCAACTTGAAGTACAAGTTTCATATGTGTCCACCCGATAATGACTAAATGTCAGCACAGATGTGTGTCCAATGTGTGGTGTCTTCTTAGGCATTTGGACCCATGCCATTTGGAACTAAATGGCTCCTCCGGAGAAGTGTGAAGTTTACACAGCGCAGTGCTCTCTTGGTGTTCGTCCTGGCTCTCAAGTCTTCCAGACCTGCTCGCCTCTGGAGTTCCCCATTTATTTCATAGATTTAGACAGAGATACAGTAACGTCGTCTATAGTAAGCTACTCTGACATATCTGCAGTACTCTCTTTACCACAATTTGTCCTTTTTGTCCCTTAAAAAATTTCTGAAACCCTGTCCCTTCAGTGAGCATTCACAACTGAAAAAGATCCCAATGCATGCATTCTTTTTAAGGAACTAAATTTATTTATTAAACTTACTTGCAGATACACTGCTTTCTGGGATTATTATTAGTATCATATCATAACCTCTAGGCTGTGTGTTTAGTAGTTTAGACTTTGCTGCTCCTTCGCGGATGCGTTAGTGTCCCTGTCACATCCCAGACCGTGGTGGTGAACCTGTGGCACACGGGCCACAGCGGGCACACGGGCCCCCTCCCCTGCCAAGCAGCGATGGCCAGGGAAGGTGACAGGGATTGGGCAAAGTCATGTGAAAGACACACTTTCACCTAAAACCCGCTTGTATCATTGAAAACCATTGCTGCGTTTTTCTTTTAAGATAAAATAGGTTGTTTAACAAAGGAAGGAAAAGGCTCATACCTATGCTATTAGGAATGAGAATGGAGAAATTACTACTGACTCAGAGGAAGTCCAGAGGATAATAAACACCTACTTTGAAAATTTATACTTTAATAAAATGGAAAATTTAGAAGAAATGGATAGATTTCTACACACATATGAACTTCCAAAGCTGAATAAAGAAGATACAGAAATGTTAAATACCCAAATATCAATCTCTGAAATTGAAAATGTAATTAAAAACTTGCCAACAAAGAAAAGTCCTGGACCTAATGGCTTTACTGCTGGATTCTATCTTTTAAAGAAGAGTTAGTGCCTCTACTTCTTAAACTCTTTAATGAAATTAAAAGGGAAGCAATACTCCCAAACTCATTCCTGGAAGCAACCATTACCCTGATTCCAAAAGCAGAGAAAAACCCAACCAAAAAAGAGAACTACAGGCCAATATCCTTAATGAACATTGAGGCAAAGATCCTCAATAAGATACTGGCAAACAGAACACAGAGAATTATTGAAAAGATTATACACCCTGACCAAGTTGGATTCATCCCAGGGATGCAAGGATGGTTCAACATACATAATAAATATTATACACCATATTAACAGACTCAAGGACAAAAACCATATGGTCATCTCAATTGATGCAGAAAAAGTGTTTAACAAAATACAACACCCATTTATGTTCAAAACCCTATAGAAGATTGGAATAGATGGTCTTTATCTCAAACTAATAAAAGCTATCTACGAGAAACCTTCAGCCCATATCATACTAAATGGTCAAAAATTGAAACCTTTCACACTAAGATCAGGAACAAGACAAGGATGTCCTCTCTCACCACTTCTGTTCAATATAGTTCTGGAAAAATTAGCCACAGCAATTAGGCAGGAGAAAGAAATAAAGGGAATAAAGATAGGAAAAGAAGAAGTTAAGTTGTCATTATTTGATGATGACATGATATTCTATCTAGAGGATCCTAAAAACTCAACTAAAAAACTGCTGAACCTAATCACCACCTAATCCTAGCTGGATACAAGGTCAGTGTTCAAAAATCAATAGCCTTTGTGTACACAAACAGTAGACACACTGAGATAGAAATTGGGAAGTCAGTCCCTTTCACAATAGCACCCCAAAAATAAAATACCTAGGAATCAATCTAACAAAGGAGGTAAAAGACCTCTACTCTGAAAACTATAGCACTCTGAAAAAGGAGACAGAAGATGATATCAAAAAATGGAAAGACATACCTTGCTCCTGGGTAGGAAGAACCAATATTGTCAAAATGGCTATACTCCCAAAACTACTCTAAAGATTCAATGCAATCCCAATTGAAATCCCAACAGCATATTTCACAGATCTAGAGAAAAAAAAATCCAGACTTTAATCTGGAATCACAAAAGACCTAGAATAGCCAAAGCAATTCTAAGCAACAGGGACATGGTGAGGGGTATCACAACTCTGAACCTGAAACTATACTATAAAGCCACTGTGATAAAAACTGCGTGGTACTGGCAAAGTAACAGACTGAGGATCAATGGAGTAGACTAGAAGATCCAGAAACTACTCCAGATACACTGAGCCACCTCATCTTTGACAAAGGAGCCAAAAATCCTCAATGGAGGAAAGATAGCCTCTTCAACAAATGGTGCTGGAAAACCTGGGCTTTAACCTGCCAAAGACTAAAGCTAGACCTAGCTTTTTCACCATGTACTAAGCTAAAATCAAAGTGGATAAGAGACCTAAATATTAAAAGAGAAACTCTGAACCTGCTACAAAATAGGTTAGGTAAAACTCTCAAAGACATTGGCTTAGGGAAAGAGTTCTTGAACAAAACCTCTATAGCAGAAGAACTGGCAGCAGAAATCAGCAAATGGTACCTCATTCTTTTAAAAAGCTGCACAGCAAAGGAAACCACCAACAGAGTGAAAAGACAACCAACAATGTGGGAAAAAGTCTTTACCAGCTGTTCCTTAGACAAAGGGATATATTATTATTATCTAGAATATATAAAGAGCTTAGAAAAATCAGCCCACACAAATTTAAAGACTCAATTCAAAAATGGGCATCTGAAATGAACAGATACTTTTCAGAGGAAGAAGTAAGAGCAGCTAAGAAGTATATGAAGAAATGCTCAACATCATTAGTCATTCAAGAGATGCAGATGAAAACAACATTGAGATTTCATCTCACTCCACATAGAATGGCTGCCATTTCAGAATCAGCCAACAGCAAATGTTGTGCGGAGAAGAAGGAACCCTTCTCCACTGCTGCTGGGAATGTAGACTCGTACAACCCTGTGGAGATCAGTGTGGAGATTCCTCAAAAAGCTAGAACTGAGGTTCCATTTGACCTGGCCATCGCTCTGCTAGGCATATACACAAAGGAATTAAGAGTCATTTCACAGTGGCATATGTGCACCCATGTTTATAGTAGCTCAGATTGCTAAGTCTTGGAAACAACCCAAGTGTCCATCAACTGGAGACTGGATAAAGAAGATATGGTTCTTTTATAGAATGGAGTATTACTGTGCCACTAAAAATGATAATATGAATCATTCATACTCAAAAGGAAGTACCTTGAGGATGTCCTCATAAGAGAAATAAACAGGTCACAGATGTGTAAATACCATATCTTTTGTCTGATATGTGAATATGAAGTTGTTAATGAGTTGTAGTATGTAAAGTTGATATTTTAAAGTAGAAAATATTTAAAAGGAAAAGTGTAAGGGTAAATAATGAGGGAAAAAAGAATGTGATAATAATAAAAAAAAGATTGCAAAGATTGTGTATATAGGGGGCGGGGGTTTCAGGGTGGGTGAAAAGGGAAAAAAATGAGAATCAAGTCATAGCATATTCTGGTACAAACTCAATGCTGAGTGCCATTATCACGTGTATTCATAATGTATCAATAAAGATGATTTAAGAAAACAATAAAATATGTTGTTTAAGAAAACAGTTTATTTTTCTCAACCACACCCTCAGCCTTCGGACTTAACGGCAGGTTGGCACTTGGCGATAACTGAGGGGCTCGTGGTTGCAGTTTGGGCATCGTCTCTGCTCCAGCCCTTCTGTGAGAGAAGCTGCGAGGCTCCGTCCCGGCTCTCCGTGCACACAGGTCCCGAGCGTCCCCGCCGCACAGAGAGGCTCAGAAATCTGCGAGATTTGTGCAGCATCGTTCTGCATTTCAGTAAATGCATGTGTCACTTAAAGGCTTCTGCCTCTCACTAAATGTCACAGAAATCACCACAGTTAGAAGTTTAGTGCTCGGCTGAGCTACTTCGCTGATTCTAAAGAAAATCAGCCTACTGGGAAAGCGGGGTCAGAGCCCTCCCGCCTGGGTGAAGAAGCGAGCTGGACTGCGGGCGCTCCGTCGCTCAGCAGTGAGAGGACTCCCCACAAGTCCTGTGGATCTGAAAGTCAGCTTGTGTCTGCTCACATTTTACTCAGCTGTCCTGGTCACTGACGAAATCACGATAAATTAATTTTGTCCGTTGTGCTTTCACACACATGACGTTTACTGAAAAAAAGGAAACGCGTCCTGAGATAAAATATGGTAGGGCCTCTCGGGTGTGACAACTCCGTTCATTACTAAATTTATTAAGAAAGAGCTCCAGGATATCCTCATAAGTGAAATAAATAGGGCACAGATAGGTACATGTCGCATCTTTTCTCTGGTATGAGAAAATAAAGATGTAAATGAGTCCTAGCATTGTCTGTTATATATTGTGCAATAGAAAAGGCTCAATGTAAAATAGGGTGAAACGGGAAAATGTTGAGATTGTAACAAAAAAGTAAGGAAATAAATTTTATGTATATGGGGGGTGGTAGGGTGGGTAGGGTTATGGGAAAAAATGAGAATTAAGTTGTGTCTTATACTGGTACAAATCCCCATTGTGGAGTGCAATCATGATGTGTATATTTAATGTATCAATAAAGATAAAAAAAAGAAAAGAGCTCCATTCCCAACATGTTCCTCGCGATGACACTGGTGAGTTGTATCGTGAAGGGCATGGCGCCTGGGCTGGTGTTGATTTTGCCCTGACCGTGGCGGGCATCTGCCCTTAGCCCGTGCCTGCTGTGGAGACCTACCATCCGCGCAGTTTCAGGAGCCGTGTGCGCGTCACACGCGTTCAGCCTGCAGCTCGAGGACGGTCTCAAAGTCAGGCTTATGACACTATGAACCACTCGGTGACACTTAAAAAATCTGTAATATTTCCATGCTTTTTTTCTACTTTTATTTAAGGAAATGCCACTAGAGGATGATCTGAAAGAATATTTTGGCTTAGACAGAAACATACAATAGAAATACTACATACTGAAACCGCTTTCCTCCCCATAGATGTGTCCTTCATGTGACACCTGCTGCTGCCAGGGCAAGTGGGACCCCAGAGAGGAGACCTCCCGGGGCGGCCGCGCGCCCAGCGGCTCACCGGACCCAGCGGCTGTCCAGCCTCCCCACGGCTAGAAAAGCCTCTTCTTAAAAGATAAGTTCTTAGATTGATATATATCAATGGCATTCTTTCTAAATATAAAACAGATGCTTCCATGTAAAATATAATGCCAAGTAAAGGCAATTTTAAAAACCCTTCTTTTTTGCTTCAGTCTCATTTTCTGACCAGAGCACACAGTGGCTTTCCAACGGCAGGAACAAACTACACACTGCCATCATGTGTTTGTGATGATCTACTTGACTTGGTTTCTTATGCGTTATTTCTCTGAACTTCTAAAGGTGGAGGATAAAATTCATACAAGGATCATTCCCTATGCCTTATTTGTCTGAATTTTATGTCAAAAGTGGAGAGCAAGAACAAAATGATTAAATGGTGGCAACATAGCAGTTCTCCTCAGGGGCCTACTTGTGTCAAGGAAAGTGATGGGTTCGCTTAAATCCTCTGTGCATCTCTGGGACACTGTGCTCTGACACATCTTCCTCCCCTCCCACGCCGACGTGTGTCTGGACAGGTGCCGTACATTAGCTGCTCAGAGTCGTGTTGGATACATGGGAGAGTGGACGTATTTCTGGTGTAATACTTTCATCTTCTGTTTCTTCTTCATTTTCTTTTTTCCTTTTTGTTTGTAAAACAAGGACTCACTATGTCGTTCCAGCTGGCCTTAAACTCATTGTATATCCCAGCCTGGCCTTGACCTCATGGCCACCCTCCTGCCTCAGCCTCCCAGGTGCGAGGATATGGGGAGGCACCACCACGACTGGCCATTTTCTCTGGATGTATACTCCGTAGTGGAATATCTGGAATGCATGGTATCCTGCGTTTAGTGTTCTGTGTGTGAAAATCCACACTATTGTCCTTAGTGACTGTATGAACTTACATCCCACCAATGCCTGATGTGAGTTCCTCTTTCTCTACATCTTCTCTGGCACTGGTTACTTGTAATTTTTTAAGGATAGCCCTTCTGTATTGGGTGAGACAATGTCTTATTTGGTTCTGATGTCTGTGACAGTTTAGGAAAGTAAGAATTTTTATTTTAATTGAATTCTTTTTTTGATGTTCAGGATTTTGAATTCTTTATATATTCTAAAATATTTCTATTAATATTTTTTAAATTAATCATGAAAAATTGTAACAACAAAACCCAGAATAAATGGTTACTGAGTACTCGCTCTTCCATTCCACCTGATGAATTGAACTGAGAAAATGCCCTGGAGACCTCAGTCCTAGCTCAGTCCTAGCTGTGTGACCTGTCAGTCGATCGCCTGCTTTTTCTTGCGGTCACTCTGAGGCAGGTGGGTACTTTTCAAACACAGAAGGCGCTTCCCAAGCAGCAAATGACTCACCAGCGCAGAACACGCTCTGGGTAGCTGGTCCTTGCTCGGTTTGCACTGCAGACCCAGTGTGTGGCTTGTGCCCTGGGCGGATGCTGGGGCCCACCTTCCCCACCTGTGTGGCGCCGGGAAGCCCAGCTGGAGGAGGCCCAAGGCTCTGTCATCTCCGCGGCAGGTTTTGGAAGTGGCGTTTGATGTCTGTGAAGCACAGACAGCATAGTTCATTTTCTAGAAAGTTCAGATAACAAAGAGCACCTGAATACATTTGGGGCAACACCTTTACATCCGTTCCTTAAAATCATTTAACAACACGTTATTAAATGATTTTAACATCTTCTTTCTGAATTCTAGTCCTTGATGCTTCTCCCTGAAATAAGACCTAACCAGAAAATAATCAGCCTTGAAAATGAGAGATCAAGACGGCAGCCCGTCAGCCTGTCCTCGCCTTCCTGCTGGAGCGGAGTCGTTACCCGGGAGACCAGGGAGGGCAGGTCTGGTGCGGGACACCGACTGTGCTAACACCCCCGTGCTAGCACCCGTGAAGGCTTATCTTCTAGCCAGGGCTTCTTTTGGGGGAAATGCAGTAATGTATCACATGATGTGCAGCGAAATGAGAGGTGCCAGTCCACAAAGAACTAGTATTTATTCAATAAGAAAATTCTCATGTCGATAATTTTAAGTTATTTGAAAATTTTCTAGACATAACTACTTGGAAAAACTTATACTCTTATAATTATAGGAACTTCTTGTCATCTAAAAATCAAAATAGAAGATACAGTGTTTGAACATGGTGTATGAAGCATCATTATTTTGAAATTTTGAGGAGAGGGAAAACTATTTTCAAAATTCTGGACTCGGCAGACTGTTAAAATAGTAACTCAGAAAAATTCAGAGAAGATATCTAGAAAAATACAGAATAGTAGCAAGAAGACAGGGACAGGTATATTTACCTTTCTAAATATATATCTAAGATAGCCTACATTTTGCATATATATATATCTATATAGATAGATAGATATATGGAAAGATGTATAAAAATATAAATAAAATCAAACAACACTGGGAACTATGAACCAACTTTATATATAAGTAATATAAGTAGAAGAGAAGATTTTAAAAACTATATTTCTCTAAAACAAACTGACTATAAGAAATTAGGAGGAGACAGAGCGAGTCGCCGCTCTGGAGGGCTCCGCGTACCGCGGTGTAACGGGAGGCCCATCAGGGTGTCCGGCACAGTGTGACGTAAGGCATCTTCCCCGCCGGGCCGACACAGACATTTAACAGAGGTGAGAGGGCATATGCTCCCTGCTTAAACCCTGGACAGATTCACACATTCCATGTTTATACAAAAGAGAAGTAAATAATTTTGAACATGGAACAAACTGAAGCGCAGTTACATTAATAAAACCCAGAGAGGCAAATTAAAAGCCACTGTACTGATAATAAGGACATTTAACAGCTGCTAAAATTCAGTCGGTGATTTGGAAGCTCTGCGTTAACGCAGGTGTGAGGCTCTGCATTGTATTTCAGCCACTTAGGAGGCTGAAACAGGAGGGTTACTTGTTATTTATTCAGCAGGAGCTGAGGTCTACCCTGGGTAATATGCAACATCCTGTCTCAAACAAACAAACAAATAGTTTAGTAGTGCTTTCATTATTCACAGGAAATCCATGAGCAGTGTAAATAATGATTCAATTGGATTTTTGAGGGATCTCAGATACGCCCTATTTTGCATTCACTGCTATTGCCAGTGGCGATTAAATCTAGGAACCAGAGATCTCCCCTTGTCACAGATTTGGATTGGATATATGCCTCTTTTTTAACGTTTTTTTCCCTTAGTATGCATTATGCAAAACCCAGTAAGATCTTCAGTTCAGAAAGCCTGAGTGGGACGGCCCATTCTCATCACTTTGACTAAAATTGTGTTAACAACCAAACATCTGCTTTTATTTTTATTTTGAACAGCAACATAACTAAAATAAAACCTGACTGATCCATCCATATCTTTAACACCCAGCTTTTCCAGTTATATACTGGTGCTCATTTTCTGTTTTACAGCTATAGCAAAATATGCAGTGAGGCTACGTCATATGCAAGTAGTTGCGTGAATAAAGACTAAATTGTTGGTGTCTGAGGGAAGGTTACTGCGGTTTATAATTTCATGACCATGGAAGCGTTCTGTTGTCCAGGAACAGTTTTCCTGGTCTCTCTTTTACTGGTTGTTTTCAAAGTGTGTGGAGGTATGGTTGATGAATAAAGATCATGTAATGCAACCTGATGTTTTGAGGCATGTATACATTGTAAAGTGATTACTGCAATCAAATTTTCACATTCCTCACTTGACACAGCTTTTTTTGTGTGTGTGGTAAGAACATTAAGTTCCACTCTCAGCAATTTTCAAGTAGCATTAACTCTGGTCAGTATGCTCCAGTAGATTTCTAGACTTTATTTAACTTGCCTAGTTGGAACTTTGTACTCTCTCACCAACATCTCTCCAATCAACTCTCCAATCTGCTTCGGGCAACTATCATTCCTAAGAAAAGCACTTAAACTGACAAAAATAATAAATATTTATAATCAACACGAAGTTTTAAGCTATGTTCAGATTGTGGAAGGACCAAATAAAAATAATGTTTTGTGATGAACACACTTGAATCGACCTTTTAAATGATTTTTAAAAAGACAGAATATTGTTATGAACTATAATCATTGAATTTATTCTATTCTGTCTGACTGAGTTTTGTGTCTTTGACCATCTCCCAAACTAATCTCATTCTGGCCTCTGATAACTACTATTCTCTTCTTTGCTTCAATGACTGAGTTCTGTGGGTTTCATGTACAACCAAGAAAGCATGTTATCTTCCGGTGACTGACTCCCATTAATCCCTTGCCGGTGAGTTATTTAGCTTTCTGTTACTCTAGCAGATACTGGGGATGATAAGTTGGCTGCGAGCATGGTGAATTTCGGTGTAGTGTGAGATGCAGTTGGGGCCAAATCGGCCTGTGCTCTTGGACCTGTGGCGAGGTGGCACGTCGTGGTGGGAGAACAAGATAGAGAAAAAGTGCTCACTTCACAGCCAGGAAGTGCTAAGAGAGGAAGAGGAAGAGGCTGTGGTCCTGTTGTCCCCTTCCCGGGCCCCAGGGACCTGGAGACCTCCCACTGAGCCCCACTTCCTGAAAGTTTAGCTCCGTCCTAATGGCACCATGCCGGGCCCGAGCCGCTAGTACATGGGACTTTGGTGGATACCTGAGATTTGAGCCTTAGCGTGCTCTAGGTTCATCATGTGTCAGAAAGGACTTTTAAGGCTGTGTGGAGTCCCATAAGGACACTTCGATTGATGCCACATCTTGGCTACTGTGAGGACAGCAATGAACGTGAGAATGTAGGTATATCTTGATATACTGATTTCATTTCCTTTGTTATAAACCCAGAAGAAGAGGATATCATATTCCTGTTTTTAATTTATGAGGAACAAACTGCTTTTCATGAAGGACTGCACTAGTTTACATTCCCACTCACAATATTCAAGGCTTCCCTTTGCTCCACATCCTCAAAAGTACTTATTTTTCATCTTTTTAATAATAGCTATTTTAACAAGCAGTGAAGTGATACCTCATTATGATTTAATTTTCATTTCCCTGATAATTAGTGCTATGGTTTTTTTCTCCCCTAAAATCTCTGTTAAAATTTAATCTTCATTATGTGATAGTAAGAAGGAGGACCTTTAAGGAGTGATTAGGGCTCTGCTGTCGCAAATGGACCATCCCTCCATTTAGTTAATGGGCCAGAGGACTCAGGGTGCCTTCAGAGGGGGCTCGCTGTGACAGCCAGCCGGAGGAGCCCTCTCTCACGGTCCCACCCTCTTTATGTCATGCCTGCACCTCTCAGCCGGCAGGCAATCCCCAGATGTGGACTGTTGACCTTGGGCCAGAATTGTGAGTGCAAATAAACCTGTCTTCTCTGCAATGTAACCGGCCTGTGGTGTTGTGTTGTTAGCAACAGAAATTGAACTGAGACAATTAGTAACACTGCACACTTTTTCATACATCCAATGGATAACCATTTGTAAAACATTCTCTTGAGAAATGTCGATTATTTGCCCATTTTTAAACCACAGTTATTTGTTTTCTTGTTATAGAGTTGCTTCAATAGAAATATTTTAATCATCTCTTTTCCATTAGCATTGCTGACCAACTTAATCTTTTCCTAATGTGTGAATGTTCAGAATATTGAATGTTATCCCTGAAGGGATTTTGTAAGCAGGATAATCCACCACATGCGTAGTATCAAGATCTATGCTGTGATCACTAGAGTGCTAGGTTTTCCCCACGTCAGCCTGGGTATCATTAGTCACGGTAATGGACAAACCCTAGCTCTTACCCTTGGCTGTGTTACCTGGAGTTCTTCTGGGACACATCTAAACTTATTAGCAGAATCTATAATTTGAACAACCTTTTCTTGTGGCTTGAACGTTTGGTGGTTTTTTTGTTGTTGTTGTTTTGAGACAGGGTCTTGCTTTATGGTTCAGGCTGGCCCTAAACTCAGCCTCAAACTCACATCACAGCAATCCTCCTGCCTCTGCCTCCCGAGTGCTGGGATTACAGGCGTGAGCCACCACACCCGGCACTGTGGTATGTGGTACTGGTTGCTGCTGGGTGTGAATCTCCACACCCAGTATGGAATATGGTTACCGGGGATCAAACCCAGGCCCTTGTGCTTGCAAGACAAGCGTTGAAACCACTGAGCTAAATCCCTGGCTCCTTGAATGTTTGGTTTTAAAAACAGTGATAGTTCACTCTACTCTATGATATATTAATTATTGTAGTGTTTCTCCCAGTCAGCAGCTATTTAAAACTCATATTGGACTTTAGTTTAAGGAGTTTTCAGAAAAGATTATCTAACTCTTCAACATGTCTGCCAAATGCTGGAAGTAAATATAGGGTGCCCCATTTTCTATTATTTTTCAGTCAGATGTTCTTAATGATTATTTCTAAGTTTAGAGAAAAATACATGTAGTAGTTTTGATGGGATTTAAAATAAGTTCCTACATGTTACAAATAGAATCACTTGCATGATTTTGTTCTCTATTCTAAGATAAGTGCTCTCATCGTGTTTAAAAGAAGACATTGACCTATAATGTTCAGTAGGTTAAATATGTGAAGTGCATTTTTTATTTGTGATATTTCAACTCATAATGGAGCATAACTCATCAGAAGCTGTGGGACATCTATGTATTTTGGATATTAGTCTTATCAGATATATGACTTACAAATATTTTATCATATTCTGTGAGCTGGAGTTTTAATCTGTGGATGTTGTCTTTGTAGAGCCAACTTGACATAAAAACAACTGTTTTGTTAATAGTCTCCACCTTGTATCCTGTAACCTCCCTCTGAACCTGGAACTTGTCTCCTTGGGAACTTTCCACCCAATTGATGCGCACAGCTGCAGATCGTATGTTTTTAGAATGTACTGTTCTATGGTAACCAGTGATCTAGTCATTGCGGTTGGCTTTAGTAATCACTTGCACCTGCACTTTAACAGGAGCATGCCCTAATCGCTCCTGTATAGAAACCACCTGGTAACAGGTGGGGAGCAGAAAGATTTTCCCTTTAAATACTGGGCCCCAATTTACCACTTTTCCTTCTTCCGCATGGAAGGATGACCTTCAGCTGAGTAATAAAGTCTTGATTGGACTTTAAAATCATGTTGTGTCCTGAGAGGTTGACTCTTTGGGACTTGGTCCCAACAGTCTTGATGTAGAAAATTTAAATCTCCATAGTGTCAAAATGTTCAGTCTGGGCCAGGGATTTAGCTCAGTGGTTCCAGTGCTGGCCTTGCAAGTGCAAGGACCCAGGTTCCATCCCCAGTAACCACATACAACAATTCAGGGCGTGGAGACCCACACCCACCAACAATCAGTACCACACACCACAGTGCCAGGTGTGGTGGCTCACTCCTGTAATCCCAGCACTTGGGAGGCAGAGGCAGGAGGATTGCTTTGAGTTCAAGGGTGAGCTCAGGCCCAGCCTGAACTACAAAAGCAAAACTTTGTCTCAGAAAAAATATTGTCTAATCTTTCACTTGAAGCCTCTGCCTTTAGTATCATGTCCAAGAAGTCACTGTCACATTCAGTGTCATCAACCCCGTGCTCTGTAAAATATCTTGGTGTCTTCTCTGTATAATGTCCTCATTCATGAATGTAAATATATACATGTATACAGTATAATTTATAGAATGCTATTTTTATGTTTGAACCTAGTTCTTGAAAAGGTGAGGAATATATCTGTTTCATGTTATGTTGAAAAGGAGAAAGGAATTTCATTTTTAAAAAGATAGGTATTTCTGGAGTCTTCATTTGGAGATGCTCAAAATTTTGAGTGATGATGTTTAAGATTGTAAAGAAGAGGTTTTCTGAACAATATTAAATCCACATAGAAGACAAATTCTACCAACTCATGGTGGGTGGATTTTTATATGACAACTTCTATTATAAGGAAACAATTAAAAACCAAAATGACACCAATAAATCAAAATTCAGGCCCTACACAATGAAATTCAGGTTTGTTGTGTTGTTGTTGTTGTTGTTGTTTGAGACAGGGTCTTGCTTGTAATTCGGGCTGGCCCTGAGCTCAGCCTTGAATTCACAGCAATCCTCCTGCCTCTGCCTCCTGCACCATACATGACACTGTGAGTGTGGTCTGATTGCTGGTGGGTGAGAGTCTCCACGCCCAGCACTGTTGTATGTGGTTACCAGGGATCAAACCTGAACCCTTGCACTTGCAAGGCAGGCATTGGAACCACTGAGCTAAATCCCTGGCCCTGAAATTCAGGTTTTATACCTTGATTAAAGTCCCCCTTGGATGTAAATCTCTTCATTACATACCTATATCTATAATTGTGTTTTCTATATTTAATAATAAATATTATATAACAACGACTTTTATGGTAAAAAAAATCTTTCATTAGACAAATACTTGATGATAAAGAGCATAGTACATTTAACATATATATCCATTAAATAAACAGTGCAATTTTTTAGCTGATACTTTCAACTAAGTTATCTCCATAATTCAGATATCTATAGTAATATATACTTTGAGGATTATGATTTTATCTCCAGATATTTATCTTTAGATATTTTTGGTCAGCTGTCTTCACTTCATGCTGAGCCTATATATACAGCTTTCTCTGCAACCTAATAATAAAATGTCTGATGTCATGCTTAACCTCATTTAATCTCTCTCATCATATCATTAGAGAGATACAAGTTTATTGCTGAAGTTTATCTTCTCTTTCCTGGCTTTAAATATATCTTAAATCTTTAGCAGTGTGATTTATAAAAAGGAAAGCTCTATTCCAAAAATACAAATTGGCTCAATTTAGACTTAATCTTGTAAATTAATTCAGACGTGAACAGTGATCCATCTTCTCCATAGGATCGTGT
Source organism: Petromus typicus (assembly GCA_004026965.1). Lineage (NCBI taxonomy): Eukaryota > Metazoa > Chordata > Mammalia > Rodentia > Petromuridae > Petromus > Petromus typicus. The sequence continues at coordinate 72,589 of PVIR01000839.1, read as the reverse complement.
GGGATGTGACCCTTAAGCCCATTTTAGAGAGTGATTCTTACATGCCTTCTTTTTTACTCTTTTAAAAACAATTTTTACATATAGCAAATCAGAGAGAGCATTAATTATTGTTTTTCATGGAAGAGTGATAACATGTTTGATATTGTTTGCTAAGGAGTCACGGAGAAAATTTTTAGAAGAAAAAATTTTGAATTTCCCAGATCCTGTGCCTAAAGCTCTTATTCTCACTTCAAGACCTGAAATTATTTCACGAGTGTCAAATAAATGTAAACTTCTAGTCCTTCCCCAAGTTAAAAATGGGGCAATGCATTATTGTCTTGTACAGCAATAAAATGTTTTATGTTTTCTTTAACAGTTGGCAACTTTTTTCCTATTATAATTATTATAATGAAAATTCATAAAATTTCAAAATTCAAAACTTCTAAAGAATTCTAATGTCAGAGTGAAAACCGGTCTAACAATGATGAAACATGCAACACTGTAGAAGAGTGTGACATTTTTCTTAAACTACATACACTTCAGAGCTTTCTATCCCTAGTGTTACATAAACGTCATTTTATAACCTCTTCAAATTCAAAGCATGGAATCTGTATATTCTATAGCACCCAAAATACAGGACAAAATATTTTTCATAAAACAAGCAAGCAATGCATGTTTTTTTACTAAGATAATTTCTGCCTATGCTGATGATAAAATGTGAAATTCATCCGAAATTGTAGCTGAATGTTACAGCAATGTTACCAGAAGGACTGGGCTATCCTCAGTGTACATATCTTATTACCACTTGTAACTTTCCATGTGTAATTCATCTTTTCAGCGTGTCAGGATTGACCTACATACCTCAGAAAGTTGGAGTCTTGACTTGTAGTTCAGTTAGCTTCCTGGATATAAAGAGTGCAGATAATCAAGTAAAGATGAAATCATCACAGGGGCTTCGACTCAGGATCACTGATGGCATCCTTGTGGACAGGAAATGGACACAGGAACATTCCTTCAGGGGTCACTGTGTGCAAAGGAAGGTCAGTGTCCGGGTGACGCAGGAGAAGCCACGAGCAGGAGAGATGGCCTGCGGCACCCTGAAACCTGGAAGGAGCTGGGAAACAGTTTGCCCTTCAGAGAGCTCAGGAGAAACCAGCCCTGTTCATAACTGGACCTTGGACTTCAGGCCTCCAGAATCAAGAGCCCATACTTTTTTGTGGGTCACAAAACTTAATATGTGATATTTTGTAATGACTGGCCAGAGAAAAGATAACAGAATATGTATAAATGAAAAGCAACTCAAAATGTAGTTGGAACTACTTAGGTTATACAAGGATAGATACTTTTTACCATGGGAAGCTGAGACAAGAAAGAACACTTGTAATTTAAAGCCAGCAAAAATCAATATGCAGTATTAGATTAAAATAATAAATAAGTCTATGTCAAAGTGAAAATTGAGAACTGTAGGTGAACTGTACTGTAAAATTAAGTTTTCATTTCCCTGTTTATTTTTTCTATTATTCTTTACTTTTTACAATTTTATTAGTATTTCTTATTTTCCACCAACAATAAATTGTATGAATAGTGATTGAAATATACAGTGAATCTATACATTTAAAATAAATTATTGAGATAAAGGGCACAGTGCACAATCAACCTCAAAGGGCACCTTCACTTGGAAACTCGCCCCACTGCTCTTGTGCTATCAGAAGCAGTTCTGGACCCTCTGCTGTGAGTGTCTCTACAAAGAGTGATGAAAGTGCTGGAAATATTGCTACCAGTGCCCTCCACTCAGAGGCAGGCCTATAAAATGATTAGAGCCTGTCCTCATGCCCGTTAGTCACTGAATCAGACACGTGTGACTGTTCTCCAAGCCCAAATAACTGTGAAGGAAACGCTTTAAATTCATCCAAGACATCGAGACACCTGTGACAACAGAAATAAGACAACACGATTATTTTTTACTATAATAAAAATTGTAAATTTAAATATTCACTATTTTTATCACATCTTGTAGATGAGTTACATTCCTTTTTTGTATTAGATGGAGGAGAGATACATCCATTTCACAGTAATGTTCATTAAAATTTATAGTATATATTGTTCATATTATATTCACACATATTCCTTTAACTACTGTATTTGAATACCTTGAATCTTAAGTCTGTACTCCATATTAAGACCTTAATACTTTCAAAATCATTTCTCCTGGTATATTATTATTTCTAAATGAGTAATGTGTTCCCTCCACAATCCAGGTCTTGTGCCTCTTTTTTGGTAGAGGGGGGAGCCAGATGCAGTAACTTGTCTTTTACCTACATGTCCCACACTCCTAGAAATTTCACTAAGCGAGAAGGACTCTGAATTTTAGTTGAACTTATTTCCCATCCTCTGATTCACAAATGCTTCATTAACAAATCCAGAATGTTTGCTCCTGCAGAATTGGTGTAATCAGCGTAATGCCATCAATGTCCTGGTCAATGTGGTACGTATGGAGCCAACGGCAATCGAGCTCTCTGTGAACTAAGTTGTGACCAAGACTGGAGAACTAATATAACCCTTACCAGAACAGTGGACATTGTTTCTAAAGGGCCTCATGGGTCAGTATGAATAAGAAGGCTGTTATGGCTTGTGTCTTGACGTTCCCCCCAAACCTCCTGCAGTCATTGGTGAAGCTTTTACAGAGATGTCTGGATCTAGAGTGTAGGATTACCAAGTTAGTCCCCTGATTGGCTTGGAATAGTTCTGCTTAGATCAAAGGTGTGATGGTAAAATTAAGGACAGTAGGATTAAGGGTGGGAGTGCTAATGGCCCTTCAATCTAAGATGTAGGAAGAGGCTTCTCAGTTCCTCACCTGCTTTGCTGCCTTCCACCCACCATGAACTGTTTTTTTCCCTGCATCCCTGTCTGCCATGCCACCTCACTTTGGAGAGAGCCAGCTATGGGCTGAAACTTCTGTGACTTGTGAGCCAATAAACCTTTTCTCCTTTAACTTTGGAGGTCAGATATTTTGACAGCAACAACAAAAAAAAGTGACTAAGACCCAAAACGCTTGTCAAATCAGCAGCTATACACTAAGTACCAAGAGATATACTAATGTGCTCAAGGGGGAATCTGGAGGTACCACTTGGTTTATTTTACATTGTTTTCCACTGATTTCCAAGATCATCTGTCCTTGCACATGCCAATGGGTGAAATACATAGAAATGTGGTGGAAGCCACCACCATCCTTCAAGTACTTGATAGTGTCACTAATCTTGGCAGTCCTTCCAAGGGTGCAGTATTGGTTTTGGTTTGTTAACTCTCCAGGCAAAGGAAATTCTTAATGGCTTTCATTTGGCATGTCCAAATATAATAATCTTCAGACTACCAGTTGGCGAGCCAATGTGAGGATTCTGCCATTTACTAAGTGTGTCTCCTGCACTTTTCAGGGGAAATGACTACAGCATAGACTTAAGGACCCACTGTTTATGAATTGGAATTTTCTTAAAACTCCATTCATCACCCTACCTCCATAGGCCCCCCTCTCTTAATGGAGGGTCACAAGGACATTTTTGGATTCCTGGAATCGTTGCTAGTTCAGAACACATATTTAGTAGTCTCTGATATGTCTGATCATTTCCCTTTCCCCAGTGTGCCATAACCTGGGGGGTTGGGGGGAGAAGGCTGTAGATCTCTTTGGGGAAGGATGGAAGGAAGACTGTTTAATTTTGGGGGTACACCAGGTCCTTCCTCCAAGGGACTTGACCTTCCCTTCATTCAGTGAGTTCTGGGTCTGTAAACTGGTTCTACATTTTAAAATAGGTTTCTGATCACTTGCTCCTAATTTTTTTTATATAAATCTAGTAAAAATGTTGTCGACTTTCCATCAGTTTCCCTTTTGGAAATGCCATGCTAATCAGTCAGGACAAGTTTTGGCCCATTCTGGTGATTGTGCTGCTTCTGCTGTCCACCACAGGGAGCACATGCAGCTTGTGTAGGGCAGTGAACTGCTGCCATGTGACTTCTGCCACTCTGAGATCCAGAAGTCCTGAATACACGCCCGTGGTCCCCCCTGTGAGATACGGCATAAGAGAAGAGCAAAGATTCAGCTCTTGGAGGACACCGTTACCACTCTCATGAATCTGTTTCTCAAGGTGTTAGTGAAGGATACATTTTCTGGGTTATCTCAGTGGGCAGGATTGGGTTTCACTGATAAATTCACTCTACATCCCCATTTCCCTGTGCCAAGGAATTTCCCTCTTCAATAAGCCATCAGGATCTCTAGCTCATTTACCATGAACTATCTTTTGATGCATGATTCTACCACCAGCTAAACCAGCAATTAACACTTTTTTTTCATTCCATAAGCTACAACATTAAATTCAGTCCTTGCCTAATGGGCCCACATTGACAGTCTGACCCAGACGTATATTTTTCCTGTTGTCCTACTTCTATAAAGTCCATTCCCACCCTTGCTCACCAGACTTGCCCTAACAGGAATTGGAAAAGTGTATCTCGGTTACAGTGGCCTTCCTCATGGGTCGCACTATACACCCCTGGTACACTACCAGAAACAACCCATGTTGTTTGTACATCAGGCCAGTCATAGTTCGAGAATCCACTGCACTGGTGATCATCATGCTTTGGTTCCATCAGCAAGTTACTTAACTCAGCTCATAGCATGCGCTGCCACCAAACCAGAAACTCTGCAGATGGATTCGAGAGAGTGCTCTGGATCACACAATTAGTCTAGTTATTAAACTACAGGACTAGTAAAACAAGACGTCCAGTGCATTGTGTGTTGCAGTTGTTTCCGCATTTGTCACCAAGCACAGTATAATTTCCGTTTATAAATCTTTTCCACAGTAGAGAATCAGTTCAAACCCAAGGTAGCTCGTTACACCGACTCAGCGCTCTCTGTCTCCCTGTGTGATAGCTGACCAAGTTCAGAAGCACCTCTTACCCCTCAGCTGCCCTGAGCAAGTGACTCCGCTGTGGGGTGGGCACCAGGCAGCGCACCGTTGATTACAGAGCCAGTGGGACATGAGGACAACATCGGGCTGCTGACTCTTGGCACAAAGTAGACATTTCAAACTCTTCGAGACAAAAGCCAGTAAACACTGAATTGCATGAAACCGTATTTAATCCTGCTGCCTCTATTTTAGGATGTGGATTTTCAGAAATGAAATGTTCAACATTCAGCTTCAAAAATGTGAAATTCAATCACTTCTTGGCCTTTTGGCTAAGATCAAGTGTAGAAATGTGAAATTCAGGCGGCCACCTGACATCATCACGTAAGGCCAGAGTTGAGAGACAAATGTTGACTTGTTCTAAAGGGGTCTTTCAGATATTTGATTTGAAATTTTTATCAGTTTTCAACAGCTAGAATCTTAGGCTGTGGTCTGAGTGTCAGTGTTCTCTTGTAACACATGACAAAAATGCCCAGCATTGTTTTACTGGAACTAACTTGACAAACACTGAGTTTATGCACAGCAAAAGCAGGTAAAATCTGCTTGTTGCAATGGGTCAACTTGCAGTTTGATCTCACAAAGAAATGTGGTATGTTTCACATTCATATGGATTTTTAGATGAAATTATATGAAATAATGAAAAAATGTATTCTTTGAATTTTTATCTAAGCAACTTCTGGATCTCTGCTATCTTCACTGGATTCACTTGTTAAAATGGGGGCAAACAATGAAGAATATTTGTCCTTATCAACCTGGTATACTGTTACAGTCACTACATATTTTATTTTGACTGTGGGGGCACCTCTAATCGGGAATAGTTAAAATTGTGACACACACGACTAATTTGTTTTCAACTCTCTTTGTACCTTTAGTCTTTGACAGATGGCTGCTGCCAAGAGTCACCCTGGTGGGGAGCGAAAGTCCCATGAAATGTAAGCGTCTGTGCACACAGCTTGTACCCTTAGGCCTGCCCCTGTGCTTCCCGCAACGAACAAGGCCTGGGCAGTGCCCGCGCCTTCTGGGATACCCTCACCAGTGATGGCTTTGCTCTTGCTGGGGTCCCGGTTCCCTCGTCTGTAAATCAGACATAATTGTGTTTGTCATCCCTGTTAGTGCACTGGGGGATTTTAAGGATTGCAGAACTACACAGCATTTGACAATATAAAATGCTACAATAATGCTTAAAATGAAAAATGGCCTTGTCCTGCCAATGAGCAATCTACTCCCAGGGAGTGATTTCGGCGTCTGGGATGTGAATTAACTCTCTCTAGCCATTTTTAGTTGAGTGCTGGAGGATATGAAAGAACACACGATTTCCATGTGAAATCAAATACTTCTGTCCTGCTTGCTATGTTGCCTTTTAAAAGTAACAGAAATTTCAAGGAGATAGTAGGTGTGACTCTTAAGAAATTCTACAAATTAAATCTGGAAAACTACCTTGTTCTACACATATAGATTGAAGTAGCCATTGTTTATCCCTGTAAAATAAAAAACCTAAAATCTTTGCATGCGTTCCAACAAGTACTCACTGAAATTAGCTTCAAAGCTAGAAGCATAAACATGTTCTTCACAGCTCATTAAATTAATTTATACAAATTTATAAAAACTACTTTTTATTCTCTTGAAAATTATCACTTTGTAGTAATGTGTATTCTGTAAGTTTATAACCTCTTTTCTAGGCAAGGAACCAATTCGAGTTGCTTGGCTGAGTTGGCTCGGGCTATGGTAGTAAACTACTACGAACTGGGAGGCACCATAAGAGTGGGCTTGTTTCATGGCTGTAGAGACCAGAAGCCCGACCTCCTGCGTCTGCGGCCTCGGCCCTTTCTGAGGACTGGGAGTGGAGTCCCGCTGCAGACTCTCTCCTGGCTTTGGTGTTTCTCCTACAGTTACCCGGCTGCTTGGTCCCTGCCGCCTGCCCCACTCTCTGCTTCATGTTAACGTGGGATTTTTCTGTGCGCTTGGCTTCCACACTTGTTTTCTTATTTAATGAAGTACCTGTCTAGAAAACTTCCTTGCTCCAACATGATCTCATTTAAAACTAGCTAATTACTTCAGTAACTTTATTTCCAAATAAGGCCATTTTCTGGGGTAGTAGTGGTTAAAACTTCATGTAAAATATTTTTTGGTGTACATCTGTGATATGCATTAAGAATGAGTCCTCGCGGTGGGGAACTACATATCGATCCTCCTTCCCCTTCTTTGCCTCCTGCTTTCTCCCACTGTCAGATCGACCTGTGCATTCAGGGGAGGGGAGAAATGGCTCTTAACATTTATTAGATGTATTTATGTGATAAGAAATGACCATACTAGTTGGAAGTTTGTATTTGAGGCTGTGAGCCAGTTTGAATCACCTTGAGGTTTGGAGTACTTAATCATCCACAGGAGCAAGACCCCACTGTCTAGCTCATGTGCACAATGGGACACACTTAGATAAAAGTGTCTTGGTAAAGTGCATGCGGCTTGGGGCTCTGTAGGGTCACAATGGCGTCAAGCTATGGAAGGACCCGTGTAAAGTCTCAGGCCTGTGTGAAGACATCTGTCTCGTTGCTTGCTAATGGAGGCTCTATGTGTGCTTTTTCCTTGGGACCTCACAAAGGGCGGACCCCTTCTGCCTCCCAACACTGCACAGGGCATTCCATTTTTCCTATTCATGGCTTTATAGATTTCAGTGAAATCTTGCAGCTCCTACTTCCCATGTTTAAGGCATTAAGACTGATTTCCCTTGTGTTTCTCAGTAATGTCTACAGTTTTATGGCTTCAGCTCCAGTTGCTTGGATAGCCCCGTGGTATATGTGTTAAGTACTAACGCTGTTTATTTCAGCATTCTCCCATGCTTGAGAGCCAGGCACTTGGTCATAAGTACTTGTAACCACAGGGAAGTCAGTTTCCTCACCTGTAAATGGATTAATAGTATTTTTAAAAACTTTTAAAAATTCAAATCTTCATGGGTACATTATATACATGCATCATCATTGCATTCAGCATTGAGAATTTGTACTAGTATATGATATAACTTGATTCTCATTTTCTTCCATTCCCCTACCTACCCTACAATCCCTCACTCTCTATATACATAAGCTATGTTTCCTTTTTTATTACCATTACATTATTTTTCCCCTCATTATTTACCACTACAGCTTATTTCCTTTTAAATATTTTCTATTTCACAATATCTACTATATATACTAGAACTCATTTACATCTTCCTTTTCTCATACTAGAGAAAAGATATGATATTTACACATCTGTGACCGATGTATTTTGCTTATGAGGATATCCTGAAGGTATATCCATTTGAGCATAAATGACTCAATCTTATCATTTTTATGGCAGAGTAATACTCCATTCTATAAAAGAACCACATCTTCTTTATCCAGTCTCCAGTTGATGGACATTTTGGTTCTTTCCAAGATTTAGCAATCACAAACTTTGTTGCTATAAACATGCGTGCACATATGTCTCTGTGATATGGATCTTTTAATTCTTTTATGTACATATCTAGCAGAGGAATGACCGGGTCAAATGGAACCTCTAATCCTAGTTTTTTGAGGAATCACCACAGTGATTTCCAGAGGGGTTGTATGAGTCTACACTCCCAACAATGATGGTGAAGAGTTCCTTTTCTCCGCAGCCTCACCAAAATTTGTTGCTGACTAGTTCTGAGATAGCAGCCATTCTTTGTGGAGTGAGATGAAATCTCAGTGTTGTTTTCATCTACATTTCTGGAATGACCAGTAATGTTGAGCATTTCTTCATAAGCTTCTTAGCTGCTTTTACTTCTTCCCCTCAAAACTATCTGTTCATTTCAGATGCTGATTTTTGAATTGGGTCTTTAAATTTCAGTGGCCTGATTTTTTAAGCTCTTTATATGCTCTAGATAGCAGCCCTTTGTCTGAGAAACAGCTGGTAAAGATTCTTTCCCATATTGTTAGTTAATTTTTCACTGTGTTGGTGATTTATTTGCTTAGTATTTTAAATAGAGTTTTAGAGAGAGCTAAAGAATATGCTGAAAATAAAGTGAGAACACTATCAGCATTATGCTTGAGCTCTTGCTGAGGTAACATTTGTTTTTATTGTTATTCAAATGTCTTGACCTTATCTGCACCTAGAAAGGAAAACTGCAGTTTTTTCTCTAGATCATTTGGTGAAATTTCCTTGGCCACACTAGGTTCCCGTAACAACACCCCCAATTTCCGTGGTTTTAGGAACAATGCTTCTTTGACTTGTTTTCTTGGCTCGTACATTTTGTGCCTTTTGTCGGCAGCCGTCCCGCTCCCCGTGCCCTTCTCCCTTATCTCAGAACCCAGGTCCAGAGTAGAACCTGAAAGCCCCACGTTGGAGGGAAGGAGGCCCCACTGAAGCACAAGCCCTGGTGAAGCTTTGCTCACAGCTGCTGCTGTCCCACTTCTCCTATTAGAAGAAGCCAAAGACCGCTTGGAGAGCCACAGTGCTGCAGCGGTTGGCAAGAACGTTCCTTCTAGGGAGAGGCGCCTCCGGTCACATGACGCATGGAAGGAGTGCGGTCTTCCGACAGAAAGCTGGAGAGAGTGACGTGCAGCACACATAGTCTGCAGCAAACAGCAATCCTGCTCCTGCTGTCTGAGAGATATTGGTGCTTGCGTCTCTGTAGGTGTGTCCTTCTATTTCTGCTGTACTTTGCCTTTGTAGTTTCATTTTCTTTTTTTTTTTTTTAATCTTTATTGGTACATTAAATATACACATTCTGATTTCAGTTACTTGCAGTCAATTGTGGTGGAAAATTTCAGAAATAATGTATGAGTTTTAAATTGTGTGCTTTTCTTACCAGCATGATGAAGTCTCACACCTTCTGGCTCCACCTCACTCAGGACACGGATCATCCCCGTGTCCAGTAAACCCTCACCACACCTGCTGCCAGCCCACTAGTTAGTTAGTAGCAGTTTTAGTTTTCAGGTCACTGCAAAGGTGTCCTAGCACTCTGTTTAAATAACTTTTATTTTACTAAATAATAACCACTAAGCAAATAGTGCTGATTCTAGCCATTTTGATATGCCAGAGAAAAGCCATACATTATTTTTTAAAGTGAAAAGAAAGTATGGCGAGATATTTTGAGAGAAACCACATCAGTCTAACTTGCATTATCTCGGCACCCACTGAAGCATCCCAAGCTCTTCAGTGGGACTTAGGAGAGGTGACTGGATCACGGCAGCCTGGTGCTCATCGGTGCCTCGCTGGAGAGTTAATGTCCGCTAACGCCGAGGCTGCGAGATGAAGCTGCTTGGGAGGCGTGGTCCCTGGAGACGTGGCCGGAAGTGCCTGTCTCTCTCCTTCCTCCCTCTTTCTGTTCCTGTCTACCATGCCAGGAGCTGTTCCCCCTCATCATGCCCCTCTGCCATGCCACCCTGCCTTGCACCCAGGTGATTATGACTGAAACCTCTACAAACTGTGAGCTAAATAAACCTTTCTTTCTTTAAGTCATGGGTGATAGGTATTGTGACATAGCAAGAAGAAAGTAACTAGCACAGATGAAGCTATAAATTAAGTTTTATCATAGGAATGAACATATAGAAAAAAATCACAGTGTAAGGGAGGTTTGATGCCATCCACAATTGTCAGTGAACACTAGGATCTTGGAAAGTATCTCCGTCAGTTGAAGAGGAAATTCTTCTCTATATTCTTTTTATTGTTGTTTCTGATCTTGTAAGTAATATAATAGCCACAATCTTAAAATGATTTATATCAAATTCTTTCCTCACTGACTTTTTGAAAAGCATTTAATCACTATACGTCTGTACACATATATTACCATACTACTATATCTAAACCCTTAAAACTTACATAATGTTACTTTATGTACAAATTCATATTGCATTTTTCATAAATTATGTCCAAATATTTAGTTGTACATTAGAGGTCTTTTGGTTTTGTTTATTTAGAATTTGTTTCTAAATTTTGGCAATCACATCTGATTTTTGAAAGAATTATCATTGCTCATTTTCAGTTCTCGTGTCCCTTTTGGGTATCCTGGACTTTAAAGTGTTAATGTTTAATTGATTCTCAGGTAGGTATACAATTCAAACTGAGCTAGTTAAAAGAAAAAAAAAAGTATATGTCTGACAATTTTTGAAGAAACTTTGGAGAACATAACTGTCTGTTTATGGAACTCAGAAACTGCTAAAAACACACCTGGAGCTTTGAGGCACTCACTGGCTACCACGAGAATGAACAGTCAAGACAACAACCCTCTGGGCCACGAGACAGAGCGCCGACAACGAAGAGGGAGGACGGGCGGCGGCGCAGCGCTCCCAGAGGCACCCGCAGGGGAAGCCTTCGCTCCTCACTCCTCTTTTGCGTTCTCATTTCATTTGTGTTCTGTCATCAGCAACTAAAGTAGTCTTTACTGTAAGGACATTTCTCAGCATCCCTCAGGTGACCAGGGCGATGCGCAGGAGCGCATTCTCCGATGCTTTTTCTGTGAATTTTTTTATTTGATCAGTAATGTGGAACTTGATATCAGGTTAGTAAGCTAAATATTATTCAGCAAATCTGTGATGATATTTTTAGCTGGGCATTTTGGTGCATGCTTGAAATCCTGGCACCCTGGGAAGCTGACCTGGGAGGATCACGTTCGAGCCCAGGCAGCAGTTTAGCATCTTAGTGAGATTTTATCTCAAAAAAGAGCTTAGTCCATGGCCCTGGTTTCAGTTCTGAGCAGCACACACACACACACACACACACACACACACACACACACTCCATGATGGTAAAAGAAAAATTATCTTAGCAAAAAATTATGTACTAAATATTATTTGTAAGCTTTGAGTTATAAAAATGCTGTATGATATTGAGGAAAAGGATACAATTTGAAATGAATGGAGCTGAGAAATAAAGCTCTGTGACATTACTACAAGTGTGCAGAGGGAGAACCGTTTAAACTTCAGAAGTGCCCTCTCTTCATTAGTTTTCTTTCTTGGGAGACAAGGTCTCAATAAGTTACTCATTTGCCCAGAATGGGTTTGAATTTGCAGAATCTTAGCAGTGCTAAGAGTTTTTGAAAATAGGGCTGTGGAATTTAATTCTAAGAGGCTCTCCAAGGAATAACTATGCTAACTTGAAAATCACAGCCTTACAGTGACTGTACAAGGAAACAAAGCGAGACGCCGCCCCTGGTCCAGGTTGGTGAGCTGGACTGTAGCGCGTTCGGAGAGATCCCATGAACAAAACCTTCTAACTGAGCCACAAATGTAGAATGGGTGCGGATCTTAAAATTCAACAAATAAAATAATGGTGAACAAGGTTTTTAATAAAGCCGTACATATTTTATTGTCAAAGGAACAGTGTACTCAAAATGCGATAGCATTAACAAGAAAGGGTTGTGTGCACTCAGATTTCCTCAGAAGAAAAAGCAGTTTGAGAATGAGTTTTCTGAATGTGTGGACACATTTGAAAGTTAAACACATGGGGTAGAATTCCAGACAAAAGAACTATGGCGAAAAATAGAGACACAAGTCAGGAGTCGGGCACAAACACAATGTGGGGTGGTTAGGGGAGAATGCACAGGGGAGGAGTTGGGCATGAATTAAAATAGGTTTTGGTGAGAGCCAAAAGCATTTGGAGGCTGTCCTTTTAGTGGTAAGGAATTTAAAACGGAGATTAGAATGGAAAATATGCACACATTTATCTCCCAGTGGTTAAGAGCATGGCCTCAAAGAGCACCGTGCATGTGAATCTACAAACTTAACAGAAATGTAACTCAGATTCTATGTCAAATGTACAGTAGGAATATATTTTGCACGCCAGTGATCCTCACTAGTCCCCGTGTTCTGTTCTGGAGCCGCTGACGGGACAGTTGCCCTGGTTTAGAATAGAACAGTTAGTGGCATAACGTGACAATGAAGACTGTGACTATAAACAAGAGCAGGTTACCCACGTTATTTCAAAGGCCTCATGGTCGGAAGTGATGCCAGAAAGTGGCCGTTCAGCTTGTTCCTCAGATTGCCCCTCACTTCCAGGAAAATGCTGCTTTTTAATCTCAGGATGCATTCTAGAAATGGGGGCAAGTGAATTTGGGGAGCGGTGCTGACTGTGTCCTCAGACCCAGGGGCTGTGAGGGCAGACAGCTGACAAGTCTGCGTCAAGGAAGCGTTGTCTCTAGAAGGGTAAATTCTAAGAAGTACGTCGTAGGTGGCCGTAGTAGATTTATGATGTGTTTTAGACCCTGAAGGCATGTATATCTGGCATCAGAAGTTAAATTCATACACTGAGCTTTTAAAAATAAATTCAAACTATTTTAAGGTAGGAATTATTAGTAGAAAGTAGCCTGAGCCTATTTTAAACTCCAAGACATGTGTTTCCCTGGAAAATGGCTACCAGCGAGACCAAAAACAGTGTTACACCTAAAAGCTCAATTGGGTGCCCAGCTTCAGCATGCAGCCGGTGATCATTTTCTTATGGTTTAGAAGGTGAATAGGCACTTGTGTACCACCTTGCCTGTGTAGTGAGCACGCAGGCCTTCTCTAATCTTTTCCTTTCTTTACTGAGTTGGTTGCTATATTTCAAGAATACATTGTGGTCACATTCATCACTGGGAATTTGTATCTGTACATGATATATTTAATTCTTATTCTCTCTAATCTTAAAAGGGTCTTTAAATCTCAGTCCCTTTCTTTTTCTCTTTTCTCTGTTCACAAATAAGGCAAGGTACTTAGTTTAACTACTATTTTTTCCACAGCTCACTGCTTCTATCTGCTTCAGGGTTTGTTTGGCTGGTAAAGGAGCACTGTGCATTTTTGGCTGAGATTTGCCCTCTGAAGCCTGCCAGTCCTTCAGGTAGTAGAGTTAGATTGATCTAACATTGTTCTAACCTCTAAACCACAGTGCCTGGGCCATGGAAGGGAGTACTGAAGCTTTCATTTTAAGAACATTGATTTTAAAAGCAGTGAGAACTTGATTTGCTGTTTTCTATAGGTTCTTTTCTTATGCACTGTAAGAGAAAAATGCATGAAGAATGAGTTTAATACTGAAAACTTTAGACATGACATAAAAGATTAGAAAATGTTTGATAATTAGATTATCATTCAATGTATAAATGGAAAAACATGAAAAATAATGAAAATCAAAGCACACAAAGGTGGACTGGGCAGTTCTTGTGCGCGAGGGATTGTGTGGATTCTGTACATTCTCTCAGTCGCTCCTTCCAATAACCTTCTCCTTTAAAGATTATCTCCACTTCGCAGACCGGCAAACTGAGGCAAACAGAGACCAGAGGCAAGTTCTGTGTCTCACCGTGCGGTGGGAAAGAACAGGGAAGTACTCAAGCTAGCAAGCCAGATCCAGACTCAGGGGACAGTGCGTGTGTGTGTGTGTGTGTGTGATGTGTGTATGTGTGTGTGTGTGTGTGTGATGTGTGTATGTGTGTGTGTATGTGTGTGTGTGTGTGTGTGTGTGTGTGTGTGTGTGATGTGGATGAAGATCTTGATTTCTCAATGCCAATATGCAGTTGGTTCTCTAAGCAGTTTCTTAGGAAAGGCAAAGCCAAGTGCTGATCAGCACAACAGAGAGAATGCTGGCCTGTCTGATTCTGCCTTCAGATGTTTTAAACTGCTGCTTTCTGCTTTGGAATTTCTGTTAGGATAGTTGAAAGTACAGGAGGGAGGGTGGAACTATCAGGGGAAGCATATCAGAAAAACAAATTCAGACCCTCCTGCCTGTTTTATACAGAAGAAAGCCAAGTTCATGGACATGACCAGTCACCCAACCCCACGTGACACTGCCTCTCTCTGCTTTTTAACGAACAAAAGCTTTAGGGAGACGTTTGCCTCTTGCTCATCACCCAATCTGTCATGTGAGTCACAAGACGTGTGCAGAGCCCACACCCGCGCTTCTCCCACCTGCAGAGCCCAAGCTCTGCGCGCTCAGACCTTCCCTCTCAGCACTTGTTTGCGAGTTCGTTCACATGCCCCAGGAAAGCAGCAGTCAGTGGCCAGTGAGGTTCCTGGCCCGATCTGAAGAAAGGACCCCCCCGGGCTCCTGCGCCATCCGGACCCTTGAAGGTGCAGAGGTACGAAGCACCAGCCTGTGTGTCAGGCTTACTTTCTGGGTCGCTGCTGGAGAAGGTGTCTACGCAGCTTCTGCTTGCTTTCTTATCATTTCCAGGTTTCATAGTGGCGGATGGCAGCTGAACTAGCTAAAAAGAATTTTCTGATTTAGTGCCAACCTTTTTGGTCTTTCTTGGCCTGATGACAGTGACCCAGCCTGCAGGGTCTGGCCTGCAGGACACAACCCCGGCAGTTTGTGCAGTGTCACTTTCTCAATGACTAAACTGCATGAATCACGCTGGTATTTTCAGCAGCGACAATGCTGCCCTTTAATGTTCTTATCAATTTTCAGGGTGAGAAGAAATCGGCCCCATTCTCCCATTGATCTCGTGAGGAAATTCTGCTTCATAGGAGGGGCACCTGCTGGTAAACAGTGCGCACCGCCAACAACCTGCTTGTTCACTTGTAATCAATCAAGTTTCTCATGATGCATTATTTGAGCAATTGGCCTAAATCACAGTGCTTACAACTGGTGTTTTCAAAACCTTTTAAACTAATTGGAAAATCTTCCTTTGTACTAGTAGTAAACACTCACTGGATTGTCTGTCCCTAATTGAGCGATAGTAATTTATGGGTGCTCCCTGCTGTTTTCCCCTCTTTAATCAAACAGACTGCTTTATGTCTTTAACTAATGAAACCTAAGACTCCACACCCAGAAGATCTGCTGGAATATCACTAGTGAATAAATCTTCATTAACACTGGCAGCTTCCAAGGCTGGTCTGCATCTCGATTTCATGATTTTCTCGCAAATGTGCTTTTGTCAGGTTGCAAATGCGGTTTCCTTATTTCTTAAAATAATGCCTTCAGCATGAGACCCTTGATAGGAGGAGGCGGTGCCTGCCGAGTGCGGCGAGAAAAGGAAGCAACATCAGTGGCTGAAGTGGTGGGATGAAGATCGCATGGCCCGGTGGTGGCCCTGCTGTTGCCGTTTCTACTTCCTGTGCAGGCCGCTGCGCCTTCCGGTGGCCGCGCAAATGCGCGCTTCCCTCTGTTCACTCAGTCTTCAACTCCTGCACTTGTTGGTGATGCTTCTGGTTAGAAAAGAATGGTAAATACACTGAAATACACAGGAGACAGAGTGATCGCACAGTTGGTCTTTATCCCAGTGGGACAGTTTCCTTGTGAAATCAAGTGGATGTTGTAAATGTGATCATTTACTCAGAGGGGGAACAAACAGAGCTGGATGAAGCTACATGTGCAGGAGTTTTACAAAGCTCCCACCTGCGAGGACAAACGGGTCTGTCGGAAGGACCGCATGACATTACTCATGTTGACCTGATGGAGCATGTACTTCCCAGAAGCGTCCTCAGAAAGAGACAGATGAATCTTAAAAGTCCGTTCTTATCCCACCTGCTTCATTTTAAAGCAAGCCCTCATTATTTCATTTATATAATTCTACCAAAGCATGGCACCACCAGTGACTTGGGAAGACAATGTTAATAAAGCAGAAATAAGCACTGACAAGTCGAAGCCAGATCCAAAGAGAAAACAACAATTACAGTCATGAGAATTAATTTAATTAGTTAACAAATTCTTTATTAACAATTAGTTAATAAATGCTTATGTAGTATTTACCATTTCCCGTGTGTTTGCTCTTCTAAACACTTTATAAATGCTGATCTTCAAAACAACCCCAAGCAGCTGTTATTAAAAAGGCAAATTTCCAGACTAGGCAACTGAGGCCCAGAGGGCTAGTGTCTTGCTAGAACCATGCTGCTAACGAGTGGCAGGACTGGGACTGGAGTACGGGTGGGAAGGTTTTGGAGTCGATCTTCTGTCTGCTGTTGGTGTTTAATGTAAAAACATCCTCGCACTCCATAGCATCATGGGGCGTGGTTTGGATGGCATTTGTCCCTCTAAGGGTTCGTCTACCAGAGGCTTAGCCCTTGGAATGGTGGTCTTCGGAGATGGTATGGACTTCCAAAGGTGACCCCTAGTGACAAGCCCTTCCTCACTAGGCCCTTGGGGGTATACCCTAAGAAGCCACCATGTATTTCCATGGGGATCCTGTTAGCTTTCTACGAGGGTGTTGTTACCAAAACCTGATGATTCCTGTCTGGATGTGAGCCTCGTGATCCTACACTTGCCATCTGTTGTGTTAGGATCCGCCCAATAGTTCCACCGTCACCAGAGCTGAGTAGATGGACTCCATTCCCAGATCTTCAGAACTCTGAGTTCAGTAAACCTTCTTTCTCTATAAAGCTAGCATACCTCAGATATTTTGTATAGCAACCAGAACAGACCTAGTATCCTGCAGTTATTACCACTAAAGATTCCTTGCATACAGGAAACATCCCCTCTTACAATTCCCTTGCAAATTCACAGAGCATCCTAAAGCCTTTAAGAATAAACACACAAATGTAGGTAGGCGTAATTCAGTACTTCCTGAACTACTAAGTAGGAAGTGTATTTTCTGAAAGACCCGCTAAAATCTTGCTGAACTAGTGCCTCCCAATGAATCACCTTTATGGGAAAGTCTTAATAGTATCTTGTTTAATGTAATTCTTTACAGACTACTAAATGAATAGTCCTTTCCTTTATCCAAATGCTAAAAATAAGTGCAGCATCGTTTTTTCACAGCATGTTTAGCACTGAAATGCATAGCGGGTTAAAATAGTCCTGAAGAAAGACGAACCACTGTCTCTGTGATCTCCAGCGGGTTCTGGAGAGGGAGGAGAGACCACAGGGCTGCCCGCCACAGGGTTTAAGGTTGTTGCTGAGGATACGCGTGTGTTGGATTGCTTGCTTAGACTTTGATAAACAACAAAGATCAAAGTTACTGATCAATACAAGTTATTTTCACAATACAAATAATTTTTTCTCAGTGGATCAATTGCTGGTCCCCAGACAGATTTGAAATGTTTAGTCTACTTTATTTGGGGTCCATACGTGATGTTTTTATTGCACCCACAGTTTGTGTGCATAAAATTGTGGAAATTCCTCTGTACCTTTTGTTATCAGGTATTATTCTCTGGCTAACAGTGTGAGTGTTGGAGAGATCAGAATGTGACCAGAAACGGCTTCCGTCTGTCAGCTCCGTGACTGTGTCCACGTGTCTCTATATTGACAGATCTGAGTCTGATTTGTACGATGGATTGAAGACTGATGCTTGTTTTGCCCGTTGTAATGATGATTAACTGCCATAATTTTTTTTCAAGAAAACCCTACAGTTTTCCCCTCACTGAGACACAATCCTGACACTTACACCTGGAAGGAGCAGTGGTGTGATTTAGCTCGTGGTTTCGGGAGTTTCAGTAAATGGTCAGCAGGCTCTAAGGCAGGAACCGTTGTGGGGGGAGGAAAGCTGCTTAGCTCACGGCAGCTGGGAAGCAGAGCAGGGAGCAGCGCAGGCGGAGGGGCTGGGGCACACGGCACCCAAGGCCGCCTTCACACTCGCCACACAAGCCCAGAAGTGCGCTCTAACCTGCTAGATGTTTCTTATTTCAGCGCAGTTGACATGTCCTATTTAGTGGCCACATCAATTATTATTTCACTATGTGACATCACTGAATACCTACTATCCAATCTGAATACTGTGACTTTAAATTTTAGTTTGTACAAGCAATACTGGAAGTGGAACTGGGGATGTCGCTCGGGGTGCTGTGCCTGCCTGGCAAACCCAAGGTCCTGAGTTTGATCCCACAATAAAACACAGATTTCTGAGGCTTATTTCCAGAGTTTCTGAATCTGTGGGTCTAAGGTGAGGCTTGAGAGTTGTGATATTCAAGTTTGTGCTGACAGCATCGCTCGGCTGGGGAGTACCCTTTAAAACCACAGAGTTAGAATTACTAATACATGTTCTCCTCAAAGAGAATGTCTCAGGGAAATCCACTTTTCCTGGAGGTATTTTTCAGAGGCATTTGTGACCTGCGTATCTCAGAGATCCGGTAGCCAGGGGTTTTAGGCAGAGCTCTGAGCTTGCTGAAGTCTGCTCAGCGCGTGACTCCTGGAGAGCTGCGCAGTGGTCCTCACGTGATGGGCGGCCGCGCTCCAGCCTGGGTGACTTCCCTTCCTCTCAGTATCACTGCGTTTAAGAAGCATGCTAAGTGAGATCATTCGGCGCCGTGTTTCGCACTGAATTCCCTTGCTCCGACGTGATGGTCGTCTGCGTGTGAGACCCATTTTCCCTCCCCCAGGTCTGCCTCAATGATGTAATTAGGATAGTTCTTCCCCAAAAATAACCCAAGGAGAAGTAACACAATTCTTCAGCGGCCCCCGGGTGTGCGCTGTGAATTAGAATCACTGTGTAGCTTGTCTATTCACCTTAGAACAGATGGAAGCAGCTCTCGTAAATGACAGACAGAAGGGAACAGGCTACATTATACCTTCTG
This sequence comes from Petromus typicus, assembly GCA_004026965.1. Classification (NCBI taxonomy): domain Eukaryota; kingdom Metazoa; phylum Chordata; class Mammalia; order Rodentia; family Petromuridae; genus Petromus; species Petromus typicus. The sequence goes on along the minus strand of PVIR01000839.1, from coordinate 53,247 downwards.
AGTTAATATTGACCTGGGAAAATATGATGATTTCAAAGTTTGTCCTGATAGCTAAGAAAGCCGTTTTAATTAGCGATAATGTCAAAAAGGTAGCATTTCCCCCGAATTCCTGCTTCGCCACCATCTGCTGCCAATGAAGAGTTGTCAATTACAGGGTGTTAAGAATAAGTCCTAATTACCTTCCTACCCACGTCTCCTCCCTTGCTGCTCTTTGACGACCTTAATTGAAGCTCACCTGTGAATCACATCTTCCGCTGCAAGCCAGGGCCTGCGTGCGTGTGGGGTCATCGCACATCCAGACTGCCGTTAGGGAATGTCTGATGTTTAAAAACATAATCAGGTGTTGCTCCTTTTCTGGCGGTCCTTGTCCTCCTTTACCAAGTTACCCTGAGCTTGGTGTCAGTGGCGGTTCTAAGTTTCATGCCCTGAAAGGGCCCTTGTCCACTGGCCTGATCCTCTTGAGCAGCCCTGATGGCGCAGTGGAAGAGGCCGCCACACACCTCAGGATTCCTGTGGCTACAGAATGCTGGCATCGGCGCTCTCGGAAACCGCAGAAACAAATTGAGACTGTTTTCAGTAGGAGAACTGTGCCTCCTGAGCTTTGAGAGCTGCCTGCAGAGAAACCAGAGAGCGATATTACTGTGGAAATAATTTAAGACCGCCAGGCCTGGTTGTGTGGGACAAGGCTCGTTGCCCTCCGAGAGCCAGAGAGAACGGGTGCTGCTCCGACTCTGCGTTGCCGCGGTGTCTGGGGAGAGTCGCCACACTGCACTGACCTGGGAAGGCGCAGCATGACTTTCACCGAGGCTGTCGTAAGTGCATTTCTGCAAGGAGTTTATACCCAGCCCCTCTTCAGGTTTTTCAGCAATTATTTCAGCAAAAGCTAGAGAGTCAGACCTTGATAATTCTCCACCTTAACAGCACAGTTCAAAAGTACAGCAAACTTCAGGCAGTTCTTCTTGGTGCACTTATAGCAGCAAAATCAGATGCTGGAACTTGGAGGAAATAAGTATAAATCTTTAAAAATACAAATGTAGGGCTAGGGATTTAGCTCAGTGGGTTCTGGTGCCTGTCTTGCAAGCTTGAGGTTCTGAGTTCAATCCCATAAACCACACACCACAATGCCAGGTGTGGTGACTTACTCCTATTATTGCAGCACTTGGGAGGCAGAGGCAGGAGGATTTCTGTGAGTTCAAGGCTCACCTGGGCTACCTAGTGCATTCAAGGCCAGCCTGAACTATAAAGGGAGAACCTGTTTCAAAAGAAAAAATACAAATGTAGTTGTCTTTAAAACTGGTATTAACTCCAGAACAAATAATTTAATAAGAACAACTCAACATCTAGAATGTCAATGTGAAAAACAGTTAATTAGGTTTATGCATTTATTCATGCAAACAATTAGTCATGACTTTTATTGCTTATATGAATAATTATAATAAGACTGTAAATTAACAGTTTTAAAAATTCTACTAGGACTTGAAATGTCATTGCATTTGGGAGCTAAGACTTCAAACCATCTAGGCCAGTGGTCCTTCAGCTTGACTATGCCTTATAAACTTCGGAGCTAAATACACCTCAATCCTGCATATAAATGTCTTATTTATTATGTGTTTCCACTAGAAACTCAAAAGATATCTTATTAGATGTTTCACAGATCATTCTAGAGAAACCTTTAATCAGGGAGCTGCCACAAAATCTCATCACAAACTAGGTGGGTAAATACAACTAAAATTCATTCTCTCTGCTCTGAGAGCTAGACGTGTACAACTGAAGGGCTCTCAGAGCTGTACTCCCTCCACCAGCTCTAGGTGAAGAACTTTTCTTTGGTTCATCTTAGTTGCTGGTAATTGCTGGCAGTGTTTGGCATTGTTGGGCTTCTGTTTGTGCCACAGCTCTCATGTGACCTTTTTCCACGTGTGTCTGTCTGTCCTATAATACACCAGTCACTGGAGTTAGAGACCAATCCAGAATGACCTCAGTTAAACTCAACTATATCTCTGGAAGCCCTAGTTACAAATATGGCCACATTTACAAGAACTGAGGGTGCAGGACTGAGTAGAGCATTTTAAAGGAGAGATGAGGTAAGAAGTGACGCAATTCAAATTTCTATAGCACTTCCAGTGAAAAGCAGCGGATCTACATTTTCTAAAATGCAGTGATGTTATTGAGTTTATTTGTTGTTTGTTCCTGCAGTACCAGTGATTGAACTCAGGACCTTGCACTTGTGAGGCAGGTGCTGGAAACACTGAGCTAAATCCCCAATCAATATAATTGAGTTTAATAAACTTCAGTTTAATAGATGCACCTGCAGATAATAATATTAACTGACATAAGTCAGACACAAACTTAAATATTTCATGGTTCCTCTTATTTGAGAAAGTCAAAATATGAATAAAGAACAATGTAAAAATAGTAGGGATTAGGGAGATTTTCTTGAATAGGAAAGGAATATGAGATGAGTGGGGAAGAAAGATTGGAAAAAAAGAACTGAAGAAAAACAGAGCTTCTGCTAATGAGAAGAGGGCCACGAATCAGAGGGAGCACGGAGGGTTGGGCGGCTGGGGGCAAAAAGGAGAGTTAAGATATGTTACTACGTGTAACTGTGACAATGTGATCATGTGCTACATGCGTGTTCACACATGAAAAACAACGAAGCTAAATAACTTGTAGTAGTTCTCTGTTCATAAGAAAGTACCCTCAAGTTAAAATAATGAACATTTAATAAGTATTGAGTTTCTAATATCTCTGGGAGGTCAAGAGTAGATGACCTCAGCTGGTTGTTCTAGTTGCTTGGCTTCTCTCACGAGGCTGCCTGGGTTCCTGAGCAGACGGCCAGGGTGGGCTGGAGGACTCGCTTCTGGTCTCACTCAGCTCCTGACTGTGAGCCGGCAAGAGGCGTAGCCGCTCCCTCTGTCGTCCCCTCACCCCAGTCTCGGATCTGGCAGCTGGCATCCTGCCAAGTGTGTGATCCAAAACAGGAAAAGTAAAAATCAGTCCAGAAGCCGTGACGTTTGGAAATCTATTAATTAACTCCAGAACAAACTGCTTGTGCTGCTTGTGAAACACCACTTCTGCACATTTACTTGCTCACATGGACCAGCTCTGGGACAAGGCTGGACTCATACAACACCAGAAGGGACAGGTCCCAGGGCCTCCATGGCAGCTAGCCGCCACGGTAACTTCTCAGCAATTCTGACTCGAGAGCGTGGAGGAGAAACCACTGCCGCTCACTCTGACACCCTAGTGCTGGTGCAAGTTGGAAGCTCAGTAAAAATGCTGGATCTCAACGCTCACAGACCTATTGATCCCCAGTGACTCACACACATATTATAGTTTAAGTTTGAATTACTGGTTCAAATATAGTGCCCTTTTTAAAGTACTGGTGTGAGAGGTACAGAGAGATTATTATTGCTTGAAATTCACTGTGAACTTTAGGCCCAGATCTGATCATACTAAGAGATCAGTATCTTTTCACTGCAGCTATACCACATTATTACATGTTTAATACCATTTTACTCTTTTGTCATATTAATTTTGACAGTTAATCAAAATTTTGAATTTATTTTTAAAACAGTGAATGTATATGTAAAAAACAAACATCTAATCTTCAGAAAGAAAATTAAAAATACATAGCATCTTCAAAAGCTCATCTCCAAAGTAAAATGCTCTGTTCAGAACGGGTAGCATGTAGTCCTAGCCTCTCACCTTCTTCTGTGGGACAAGTTATCATCTTTAAGCCAGTGTGTAACTGAATCTGATTAAAAGTACAGCAAAGCTCAGGCCAAAATCAGTTACAAGCCGCATCAGTGCAGGCGATGGTGCCAGTCGTATGACAGAAAAAGAGGAATGAACTCCGGGTGGTAAGTAAAATTTATCAATATACCACTTTTGAGTGTTTTTATGCACAATAACTGTCAAAACTGGAAGAAGACCCCTGGTGACCACACACAGCAGTGCTGGGCGTGGAGACTCAGGCCCACCAGCAACCAGTACACATACGACAAAGCCGGGCGTGGCGGCTCACGCCCGTAATCCCAGCACTCGGGAGGCAGAGGCAGGAGGATCGCTGACCTCAGCACCAGCCTGAACTACAAAGTGAGACCCTATCTCAAAAAAACCTAAAACAACAACAACAAAACAACAAAAACAGACACAAACATTCTCAACAAAATTTTAGCAGATCTATTAAGTAATATATGAAAAGGACACTATGTCATGACCAAGCAGATTTGATGTCTGCCAGCAGGACTAAATTCAGAGCTGAAACTTTTACCAAATAATTGCACGTATTGAGAAGAAAATGGTGTAATTTCATTACAGTCAGAGAAGCATTTGATGCACTTCATATCCATTTTGATAGGAATTTCAGAACACGACCAGGACAGGGAGACTTCTACAGTCTGAGTTAGGGGCCCATGAAAATCCTGCAGCCAGCCTCACACTTCGAGATGAAATGCTCATCCATTTTTCTTTGAGATGAGGAATAATCCAAAAATGCCATATGTAATGCTGCTCACACATTGGAATCATAGATCCTTACCAAGTAAGCCCCAGCAGTACTGTCCAGGAAGACATCTTGTCCCCTGCTTGTCCTCATTGTGACCTCCAGCATCGTGAAGATGCATACACTACGTCTAGAGACTCGATCTCTGGTGTTCCTCGAGGTCTCAGGACTTCATTCTACCGACTCGTGTCAGGCACTGCGTCTGGGTGGCGGGATGCTCTTAACAGTGTCAGAGCACAGGCAGGAGGAGGAGGCAGTGTGGTGAACGGGAGCATGCAGTCGAGGTTCCTGCTGTCTTCGCTAGAGATAAGCACAGGCTACCAGCAGCAGGGCAAAGGGCGTCTCACCTCCAGTGGAAGGAACGGGCCCAGGAGAAGTAAAGGAAGTCTTCCGGGAGCAGGCTGGTAGGAATCCTCAGGTTTGACCCTAACCAGGGGTTTCTCGACGCAGGTCCCAAATCCCAGAAGCCAAATGCCACCCCACTGGAAGTTCCCCAAGACGCTGAGCGCCCCTAGTCTGCACTGCTGGCAACAAGCCAGGAGCAGCACAGAGGGGGATACATTCCCATAACCCCACTGGAGGGCAGGGAATACCCAGCCCAGGCTTCACGGTACAAGGAAACAAGCTCGTGGGCTTTCTCTGCAGGGTGCTACGTGTGACCACTCATGCTGACCAGCCTTTCCTGCTCTCAGCACTACTCGCTTTGTTGGAACCATCTGGGTTTCATAACTTTCTGCCTTCACTCTTCTCAATTAATGAATGAGGAGAGGACCAGGGGACAGACACAAACACAGGATGTTCCGGAGACGAGACGAGCAGAGGGGCGAAGAGGCCTGCTGACGGAAGGAATCGCAAGTGTGACACTTAAGACTCAGGGAGAGGGTGGCTCCTTTGTGGGGACGGCAGCTGGTTCAGCACGGCTGGGGCTGACATCGGAGGGGAGTTACAGGCAGAGCTGAGGAGCAGCGGGAGCGGCCCGATGTCACACTCGGGCCTCACACTCCCGCGTCCCTTAGGCCAGAGGACAGCCACGGAAGGGTTGAGGTGGGGAACGGTGACCCTGCACGCTCCGTTCTCCAGAAATATCACTGTAGTGACGACGCCACAAGTGAACTTAGAGGTTAGATGGAAGTCTTGGAAGCCATTTAGGAAACTGATACCAGCACGGACTGCAAAATGATGATGCCATAACTCGAGGTCCCAGTGCTGGGAGAGAGGGACAGACTGAAGAGGTTGGCCGGGTAGCACTCAGTGGCCAACTGTACATGAGAGTGACGTAGGGTCATTAGGTTGTAGCCCTTCCCCTTTACCGTTCATCAAAAGACATTTTTGTAACCCTGTATGTTACTCTCCTACCTTTCATACTTCTTCACGAAAGCAGGCACTTCTCAATTACCTTGTGAAAAGCCTGAGAGTGCTCATCCATTTACAGCATTTTTATTGTAAGGTCCTATATTAGCAAAACTAAAATATATCTTTGAACAAACTATCACACCACTTTCCGGCACAAAATCCTCAACATAGTATCAAGTATACACAAGATAAATACAAGGAGCACGTTTTCTTTCTATTGTACAATACATTTACATGTTCAGTGAAATCTGAAATAAAAGAAATGCAAGAGAAAAGATATGTCAAGTGATTTTCTAGCTAATGCAAAATAAACCTGGTTCTCTCTTTATCCTACTGTGTATTACTAAAAATCTTGTTAAAAGTAAATCAGTAGTCCCTAGCCTTGTTAGTTATAGCATGCAAACAGAATGTAATGTTTTTGATGATTCAAAGATATTTTATACCTTTAAATCTTTATTACAAATGTCAGTGGCTGATCATCACTCAAGCAGGTTATATTGAGTAATGGCTTGATCCATTAGGTGGCCAAGGAAGAGTGACATCAGATTTCTTCAACAAACTAATGACGCACTGTAGAAGATAATAGAGTCTCGAGGAGAATTTTGGATTCTGCTTCGGTGACACTGTAGAATGCTGACGGCTTGTATGTGCGTGCAGAGGGGAAGGGAGATTTCCGCCGTGCAGGGCGGAAGGACAGAGTATGCCTGGAGTGTTCCAGGAAGAGCCAGGAAGTAAACAGACTAGATATGAGAGAACAGAAAAGTAAAGACAAGCTCTCAGAAGTAACTGGCTACAGCACTTTCACCCGTGAGTCCTGGTGATCTGACCGCTGCTTCCTTTGAAGATAGAGGGCTCCATCCCGTCCGCGGAGTCCAGACCCGGCGAGTGTTTGAAGAGTTTCTTGGTCACTTTCTCATCGTCAAGACGCCACACCTGACCCCACAACTTAAGGAGGTAAGATTTGTTTAGGCTCACGGTTGGCAGAGGTTTCTGTCTATAGTCTGTTGGCTCCTAGGCCGGGTGGCATGGCAGGGAGGCCAGGCCCAGGGGCAGCAGCGCATGGCATGGCCAACAGGAAGGAAGCAGCAGTGCAGAGAGGAGGGCCGCCGTGGGCCATTCCAGGCCCCAGCCGGTGCACACCTGCTCCGAGCGGATCCGCGCCTTCTCAAAGCCCCGCTCAGTGGGGCGTCTAGGGGTAACCACACCAAACAAGACAAAGCTGTGGACGGGTGCCATGCCAGTGTGTAGGGCCAGGCCTTAGGAAAAGGGCAGCTTCTACTTTCTGCACATCGAGATGCTTGCTCGGGACACGGCTGCCAGCGTGGACCCTGCTCTCCGCATGGAGAGGCCACCTGAGTGCTGGAACAAACAGGAGCTTCTCTCCTGGCACTGCTTGCCAGCCTTGTCACTGAGAATGCCAGTCGAATGATTTCAGCTGCCACCGCTTCAGAGGCTCAGTGCCTGGGTGAACCTGAGTAGAACCACCTGCCGGGCGAGACCCGCCCAGAGCATGACTACGACCACGCAGTAGTTGCCGTGGTTTGTATCCAGGCACTTTTAGGTTATTGGCTTCACAGCAGTGGATGAATGAAACAGAAGGGCCTTCCTTGGCAAGGTTCCTCCGACCCTGCAAGGCTTTGATCCCGGGTGAAAGAAATCACTGCACTGGAGCAGAAGACTGCTTTATTTTGACCCTTTGAAGAGTCACCATAACTGCTGATTTGATCAAAACTATGTGAGAGTAAGAGGAGGAGGAAGAGAAAGCGTGGTCGCTGATGTGAGGGCGGGTGAGCTTGCGCCGTCCGGGCCGACGTGGGGACCCGGGTGAGTCGGGTGAGGTGTTAAGGTCGCTTAGCAGGATATCCTGAAAATGTTAGTGAGGGCCCGGAAGATTTACCCATGTACATTCTGTGAAGAGGGACCTCTATTTCTGAATTACTTTTCTTAATATAAAATACACACTCACAGGGCTTTTGTCAGTCTTAGCACAGCTGAAGGAAATGTTCAGGCCCTTGTTTCTTCTGTACCTTCTGTTTCACGGTGTGGAGCCTATTTCACCTGATCCTTTGTGGCCACTTTTAGAGATTTCTTTCAGCTTCTACAGATAAGTATTCCCTCTTCCCTCTTTGTGTAAAGTAAGATAAATAAAAATTAGTGGAAGAGCGGGCTTGATGCTCCCGGAGCCCACTCGGTGCTGCCGCATGACAGTGGCCCGCCAGGGGACAGATTTAATTGGCTGATTACTATTCTCCCAGAAACACCAGGGAAAGTTTTATTTGAAGCATCACTTTGTTCAATGAAAAATATATAGTTAAGGCCTCTGGGCAACCAGCACACTTCATAGGAGACTCCACGTTCTTGTTAAATCCCCTTGTACCAGTGCGACTATACATTAAAATAGTTTTCCTTCCATGGGAATTTCGTTAAAAAATGAAGCAAAGAATCAGTAAGGTCAAAGGTCTAATATATAAAAAATGATAGTAGAGTGAATTAATAAGTAATACAAAGTAATGGAGAAAGGATTCTGTGGATTAGGGTAAATGATTTATCAAAAAAATAATTGAGCCTTTTTAAAAAAATTATCTTTATTGGTACATTAAATATACACATCATGATTGCACTCCATAATGGGGATTTGTACCAGTATAAGACACAACTTAATTCTCATTTTTTCCCATAGCCCCACCCACCCTACCAACCCCCCATATATATAAAATTTGTTTCCTTACTTTTTTTTTACAATCTCAACATTGTCCCCTTTCACCTTATTTTACATTGAGCATTTTCTATTTCACAATATATAACATACAATGCTAGGACTCATTTACATCTTCATTTTCTCATACCAGAGAAAAGATGCGATATGTATCTATCTGTGACCTATTTATTTCACTTAT